>CM024624.1:27740667-27860044 GCA_014182585.1 Eucalyptus coolabah
AATAAAAAATAAATATATATATTTTAAAATGTCCACAATCACCGTGTCCACATCAACAATTTTTGACCTCAAATTAATTGGATTGACTTAATATGTATCAATATGAAAATGTTTAAAATTAAATTAATCAAATTAAAAAGTTTATGATTGAATTGTATTAATACAATTGATTTGAGACTTTTATATACTTTTCCCTACTTAATCATGAAGTCCGTGATGCCTACGGACATCACGCACATACACATTCATTACCAATTATATTTTTCCATTTAATAGCATGTGGAAGTACTACAAAATACATAACAACACTCCATACAACAATAAACGAGTTAATAATTAATCATATGTTTCATTATGCCAACTTTTATTTACAAACATAGAATATTATTCCATACATCATACAAAACACAAAAACTTGGGAGGGGTTAGGGTCACCTATCTCCATCACTACTCTCGCCTAAAAACCTATTTGTACAAAAGACAAAACACCCACCATGGGTCAACAATCTTACCCAACAATTCATCGCCTTCCCTGTCAAAGCCTCTTAATGATCCAATCAAATCACCCTTGAGGTTCAAGTACCAGTGAACAAAATGGTGAGAGATCTACTATGGGAGTCCTCGTCGACCCCTATAGTAGACATACGCTTAGTATAATAGGCAATCCAACCTAGATATAAACATAGTCTCATAATCACACTCGTGATGTATGGACACTCCAAAAAGCATAGAAAAGAAAAATAAAGAAACGAATTGAAGCTTAGCAGGTGAAATCTCTAGGTTTAAGTTAGTAAATCATGTGTCCACTCAACCTAACATAATAATCAAGCAATTGAAGCAACATAATCAATACATGAACATATACCTTACCTTCTATCGCAAATGCCTTACACGAATGCATAGTACAATCTACCACTTATAGTATGTAATTTCTTGATTCATCAATATCATTTGGAGCCTCATCAACATGCAAGTATGTATATCATGAATATGTAACATGCTTTCATCACTCTCTCAAAACACTTCCTGAGGCATTTCTGAACATACAATGGGGTATCCTAACTCAAGATCTGCATCTGCCCATTGATATCTTGATCACTCAGTAGAAATCTCTGATTTTGAAACATATCAAAACTTCTTGAGTATCTCGATTACATAACGGGGTATCTCTGGCAATTTGCCATTGTTTCAGACACTACTATATTATGGATTTAAATCATGATCACTGCCTGAGTCATATGGGACATGCACATTATTAATACTCTGCATGATTTTGCGGCATTAAAAATAGAGCCAACATCCATTTCAACAATCGACATCCATTTTATAACATCTTTCACACGCTTACCTCTTTTTCATTTCTCATGCAAACTTATATAATAATATCAAATAACCAACATGCTCTCGCCATCTAATTTTTGAATAGTAAATGATGGTACCGAGTTGATGAATCTAAAACATAAGGAAGTGTTTTTGAATAGAAAGTCTGAAACATAAGCAAATGATTCTGAAAATAGAAAGTTTGATACATAAAAGAGTAATCTAATCCAAGACATAAGTAAAATGATTTTGAATGGAAATTCTGAAAATGTATGAATAAACAAATGAAGTAAGTCCGACATGTATGTCAAAATGTACAAATAAATAGACTAAGGGATTAAGTTTGGGCTTAAGTCTAAACATCCAAGAGAATGTATTCATGCTCAAAACATAAATATTCTCAAGTTTGGAGGGTAATATATTTTGAGGTACATAACATAGGTATATTTAGATTCATAAAGTAATATTTTAAAATTCATAACGTAGATATACTTGAATCCATAAAGTAACATTTTAAGGTTCTAAAACATAAACATATAGAGGTTAAAAAAACATTATTTTCTAGTTCAAAACATAAAACATATAAAGTTTTGAAAATACTATTTTTTGGGTTTAAAACATAAAAAGGTATTGAGATACAAGATGCAAACATACTTAGTTTTGAAAATACTATTTTCCAATTCAAAACATGAAATATTAGAGAGATAGAAAATAATATTTTGATGTTCATGAAGTAACATTTTCAAGTTTAGAAATAGATAAACTAAGATATAGAAGATAATATTTTTAGGTTCAAAACATAAAGATACTAAGCCTTAGAAAATAATATTTTTCAGTTCAGAATAAAGATATTTCAAGTTTAAAACATATATATTGAGGTCCATAATATGATTTGGACTCGAATAAAATATGGTCGGAAAATGAATAGATTCATCAAATGAAGGTTTCAAACTTAGTAAAATATGAGAGAACAAATGAACAGATTTTGATTTAGGATTCTTACTCACCAATTGTAACGCATCTTAAGAAAATCTACCACACGCCTCTAAACATGTACAAAATCAATAAGACTAATTTAACAATCACCATATCCATAATATTATTGCACACTAAATTATACATCTCAATCCAATCAACCAAATTCAAAATGCTAAATAGATAGGTCAACTTAATACCAAAGTTTTCACTTACCTCAAAAGCAACTTCAAATTAAGAGTATAAATCACCTTCAAACAAAAAATACAACCAAAATTAACAAAACTTAATTTTCAAAAACTATACAATCTATTGATGGAAAGGAGGGAAATCTGTAATTTACTTGAACTAGAAAATCAACATAGAATCTTGATATTTTAAGAGTGGGACCTTTGCTCGCCTTCTTTAAGGTGAAAGAGTGAAAAGAGAGTTCATGGTCGGTGATGGCTGGAATAAAAGGTTTTAACCTAAGTACTTAAGAATCTTTCTATCTTGCCAAGAAGTTACAAAGGATGAGAAGAACTAACCATGTTTAAAAATCATGATGAGTTTGAGATAAAATGCCAAGTGGCCTAATGTATGAATTCAAATGTCCCTATGGAACTAGGTAGAGCATAAATGGTCTAATGGAATGTTAACACAAGTAGATATTTTGGAGGAGATAAGATTGCGCTCTCATTAGGCCAAGCAAGTGCATGGATCATTCATGCATTAATGAATAAGAGTTAAAATTGGTGATCTCATTCATAATATCATGGCTACCAATTGCTGTGTATCAAATTAAAACATGTGCTTAAAATTTTGATAAAAGAATGAGAAGTGGTGTGTAGATGGAGAAAGAATAGAGATTTAGAAAGCCGACATTCTCATTCAACATATGTGCGATCGAAATATTTTGCGTCCATAATTGAAAAATATCAAAATTTAAAAATCTCAATATATTAAATTTAAAACTCAAATATCTTCAAGCATGAAATTTGGAAACATACTGACCAAGTTCTACCAATAGTTTAGCCTAAACGAAAGACGCTTGCTCCACACTACTAACAGACACTAGGGGGTGAGCATGGGTTCATGCTAGAACCTTAAACATAAGAATTGAACCAGTGGAAACTTATAAATCCATGTTACAGTGGTAGGTCCTAGTTTGAAAACATATGAATTTATTTCGACGTATAGGTTTCAAATTCTTAGTTGGAAGAATCAAAACTTAGAATCAGAATCCGTATAAACCTATAACCTATAACCTATAACTTGGAACAAGTTTTAATGTTTTTCTTGATTCATATTTTCACGCGATCTTGCAATATTCCATGTCGCTCACGATATGCGTATAATCCAAACACTAGTCCACACTTCAATTTTATAAATGAAACTTTTACTTTATTAATATTCATATTTTCCTTTTGTCTTTATGGTTAGTGAATTATGGGATCAAGTAGTAGTATTAAAGATAATAATTTATTGCGATTTGTTCAATTAATAATATAGATATAACCAAAGTATGACATCAAAACTAACCTCGTAATCCGTAAGAGGGCAGATTTTAGTTTTAGTGTATGTATGATAGGTTTTAGGTTTCAAATGAGGAAGTTGTTTCAACGGTAAGTTCTAAGTTCTATATGGAACCTATAGGAAACCTAAAACCACTCATCCATGACAGACACATCAAAATCTATTCACTAAATTCTATCATCTCAAATTCCTAAAAATGTAGTTGTGAAAATAAATGTTAAAATCGCATATAGGAAAATCCAAATGTCACAAAGTCACCGATGAGCCTATGTATTGGCATCACCTAGGACTACTCCTCCATTCAACGCAAGCTCGACAAGGTCAATGGCCGTTCTCTCTCTTCTCACTCACATCCATGGTAGCCATATTTCCTGAGTTTCAGCCATGGCCATGGCAAACAAATCGCCAAGCTGGCTTTGACCATGGCTGTTCTGTCTCTCTTCTCCTCTAATATAGTCAGCGAGTTTAAGTTCAATGGCGAAAGTAAAATGCAAGGTGCAATTCAGACATACTTAGAATTTCGGATGCTTCTAGCCTCCAATTAGTTGCGCTAAATTTTGATCACGTTAATTGAGCTCATAAGTTGACTTCAAATTAAGTTCTAGCCAAAAAAAATAAAGCGACTCCATATTAACAAACTAAACAAAATTAAATTACACATTCATGTGCATCACACAAACCAAGATTTTCTCATGCGATTTGGGTGAACGTTTCCTACCTTGACTTCATACACATATACATCTAGATTACAGCCAAATGAAGAGAAAGAGAGCAGCCATGGCCACCGGCTTGAGATTTGTGGCCTTGGTCAAGAGCTCAAGCAGGCACGGGCGCAGGTGAAAGAAAGAGAACGGCCATTGACATCAAGCCGAGCCAACGCTCGATGGAGGAGTAATAGTAGGTCATGCCGTTATATAAGCTCACGGGCAGCTGCTTGATGTGGAGCGAGATCAAGCATTGGAATAGGGAAAGAAACGAACAAGAATGAGAGGAACAGGTAAAGAGAAAGGAGGGGAGAGGGGGAAGGAACGGAAAAGAATAAAAAAAATGCCTTCGGTAAAAATGTTCATTTGAAAAGGAATAGAAAAGGAATAGAAATCCATTTAATTATGTCAATTAATTTTTTTCGAAATAGAAAAGTGGTCAAAAATAAATTTAGAATATAAACAATAAATAAATAAATAAGTAGCTTTCTTATTCCCAGAAATATTTCTAATTTTTTTTCTTTTGTTCTTTTGTTCTTCTTCCCTTCTAACCGGTTGCTAGAGCCTCACCACCCGCCATCGCGATCGAAGGTTGTCACCGCCATCCACCACAACCAATCACCTATCACTACCACCATCACTCATGGTGGCCTACCACGGTGAACGGCTAGAGGAAGAAGAAGGAGGAAAAAAAGAAAAAAATCTTGAAAAATTAATTAAAAGTAGAAGAAATTCCACGTCACAAAAATTTGTGAATTCCACGTCACAAAAAAATTTGTGAATAGCACCAAAACGCATTTATATTTTTTCTGTTTTCAGAATGGAATTTTTGTGTAGCTTACAAAACACATTATTTTATATAGAAACTATTCTAAGGCATAGAAATATAATAGAACTATTTTTTAAAAGAAATTGTTCTTAATTGTTCTTAGGAACAAAAATATTATCAAGTGCACCCTATAAGATTTTATTTGAGAAAATATCCATTTGAACTATTTTTTGAGGAAAATGCCTCATTTTAAGCTTTTATTTGAATTTTTCGATAAATTAATTAACTTATTGTCGTTGTTAAACCATAATGATCGTAGAAAATGTTTGATAACTGTTTACCAACTTCAAATGTAAAGTAGTATTAAAAAAATTTCTTTATTAGAAAAATAATGTTTCAAAGTTGAAAGATAAATTTTCTCTATTCGATCACAAATCAGTCAATTTGCTTGTTGACGGCATACTGTTGTCAGTTCTGCTATTAATACATCATTCATAAGGCTTTAATCTAAACGTTGCGTTTTTTGGGTGGGCCCAACATAGTTACTATTTTTCTAAATTTAAATTTATATAATTTTTTTCCAATCAAATTACTCTCTCTCTCTCTCTCTCTCTCTCAATATAATTTTCTTGAATTATGGGAGTGGAAACAGGATTAGTGACTTTCTTTTAGGATTAATATCTCGATTCCAAGTCAGCATCACCGGCCTTGGACCTAAGGCCGGGGATGGAGGGGGATGGCAGCAACCAATTATGGGGTAGGAGAGAGACGGTGGAGGAGAGGGAAGTTGAGGTTAGATTTCATGTGCTATCTTCGAGACGAGCCTAATTTAGAGAGGTAAAATGCCCAATTTAGAGAGGTAAAATGCCCATCGGGATGAAAATCACAAGTTAATATGATGTAGCATAATCGAGACGTGAGTTACAAGTTTCAAAAGTTACGAAGGCATTTGATACGCAAGTTCAAATATCAAGTCGTGTTTTCACGACTAATCCTAATAATAATTTGGTCGTATTGATGTAATTTTGGAATTAAGATTGTGCTTTGGATCTGGTCTTTATGTGCATATACTGAAAGACCCATCACCATCAACAAAAACAATTTGCAATCACAGCTTTATTGTAAACTCAAATGCAATTTTGGAATCCCAGCAAATGCGTCATGACATACCCCACTCCACCGTCACCCCCACCATCCCCCTCTCTCTCTCTCTCTCTCTGTGAGGCGGTGGACCCCACGTTTGATTGAGGCCGTTGATTTTCATTTAACCAATCCCAAAGCAAAAGATGGGGAAGAGGTCACCGGCTGGAACCGGTTTTGAGTCCTCCTTGTTTCATTTTTTATTTTTATTTCTTTCTTTTCAATCTGATAATAAAATACACAGAAAGATAAACATATGGATGTAGTACGTGGCAGGTCATACTGCAATTCATATTCTTGCGACTACTCATTTTTATTGTGCCATGACGATTGCCCGTAGGTCACCGTGTGATATTGACTCGAGATAAATTATCATATCGGCTCCCATTACGAGGCTCCCATTATAATCGCATGGGAAATCGTTCCACTAATTCTATATTCCTTAACTTTTCAATTTCGTTAATTAAGTTTTTAATCTTTGTGTGAAATTCCATTATAATTATTTCAATTAATTTTTACAGAGAATCACGAATATGGCACTATGTCATATAGGACAGTCGGCTATTACTGACCCTACAAGGAAAGAATCATTTTTCTCGTAACTAAAGGTGAAATGTCATAATGGCCCTCCTCCAAGGAATGAACCATCGTGGTCTCCTTAAGAGGTACCTTCATTGGAAAATGTTCAGGGCCCATGAGAACTAGGAAGGAGATTTGAAGTATCGTCCACTCTAATTCATGAAATCCCAGCACGTCGTAATCGATATCAATATCACTATAACGAGGCCACTCCGTCGGTGGGTGCAACCACCCTAACCACAGCTGTTGCCAGTGCCGATTTTGCTCCTTTTAATGCTTGTCAATTATGGAAAACTTTTGTTTCATAAAAACCAATCTTACTTGAGAAAATGGTTTTATGGAAGGAACATCTATAAAACTTCACATACAATAAGCTCCAGCGAACTTGAAAGCTTTGCCACTTTCAAAACTCGCTCCCGTTTTATTATAATATGATTTTATTGTTATCTTCCTTCTTACCATTTTCCATACATGTTGTAACAAGTAAATACGTGTTATTCCAATTATGTAAGGTTACCGCTACCTAGATATAATCATTTATTTGCTCAAATTATATTTTTCTAGCGAAAATAAGACATGATATATTGATTCTTAGATGACACGAGAAAATTATATTAATTAATCAATTGAATTTATATTTAACATGGTCAAAATAACGTTGAAATTGATGTGATTTGACATGTTTTTTTTAATCATATTTTCATGGAGATAATTTGTAATTTGAAGTAGCCTCGAGGGAGCTGAGGGGTGACCGCGCACATGATGTCATGTCTCGAGAAAAAAGAGAATGGCCCTCGTTTTATGCTGCTGAATATGAAAAGAAATGCCAAGTCATATGCTGCCGTGAGCTATACATAAAGCACGTCATGTCGACAAGGACAACTACCGGCACCCACGATCCGACGATCGATAGCAAAATGCTTGGATCTAACGGCCGGAAAGGGGTCCATTCTTTTTCTTGGGAGTTCTTTTAGAGGATAAAACCGGCTTAGATAGTAATGAGTTTGCAAACTACCCTCAACTCACCCGGGCGCAAAGAGCTACTAGATTTCCTTACTTGACGGTAGCTATTACGAATGTACCGATGTTGAGTTTACCTTCCCACCAAGGAGGCTCATCGATTCCCACTTAAGCTTTTCTTCACGAGTGAGAGGAATACGAGATGTGACATTGTGGATCTCACTTTGAACAGATCTCCTGTTTATTTCTTTTCCTTAAGTTAATGAAAATAGATAGATATTTGAAAAAGAAAAAGGCTTTAAGGACAACCCTCTGTTGTTCTTATGGGAAAATTGTCCAAAGAACCCTACACCTTTTACACTTTTATCAATTCATTTCTAGATCTTTCAATTTTGTAATTGAGTTATTAACATTTTTATGTTTTACCAATTAAATTTATTAGATCAATTTTAGTTAGAAATCGCTCACATGAATACCGTTATCATGTGTGGCATGGTCGATATTGGCATAGATAATTTTTTACTAATATTTTAATATTTTTTTTTATATTTTCATGTCTAGGTTAAAAGAAGCAAAAAGGAAAAGAGAATTAAAATTTTAAAAATATTTTGAAAATTTATTAAAAAGTTACTACAAATTATTCAAATCAATGCCTACTGTACCATATAAGAAGGGCTAGTGTTTATATTAGCAATTTCCCACCAAAATTGATTGAATGAACTCAATTAACAAAACATAAACAAATTCAAGGCAAAATTGAAAGATTTATGATTGAATTGATAAAAGTGCAATGCCTTAGAATTTTTGAACAATTTCTATCATTGTCGCCGTCAGTCCCTCATCATCGTCATCATAATATGAAATTGCCAAATTCCTATTTATATAACATGATGCAAAAATCACCCGCCTTAGCTAGCCTCTGTGCCCATACCTAAGTATGGCTCATTCAATCGTGTACATACTAGAGCCTAGAGGGTACTAGTTAGAGGTGCTGGTTCTAGACACTATGCAAAGCACATGTCTAACTAGCAAGAAGTAAGTTTTCGATAGGGGCTTCCAACGGTAGTCTAGTAACCCGATACTCAGCCTGAATGCATTTCTTACTTTTACGTGTTGGTGCCCCTCATGTCCTGTCCCCTCAATTGGAGAGAAGTTTTTCTTCCTTTACCCGTGAGAATATATTCGAGTTTTATATCCCAAAGTTCAAATGAAAACAATTTTAAGACATACCAAGTCCAATCATAAGTAATATATCCTGGTAACTTCTCATGTCCGTCTCTATATCTATCGTTGAAGATAGCGAATATGTCTCCGATCTCAAAATTGCAGTAGCTAGTTTGGTTGACAAATTAACTTTGTGAAACTCCAGACTAATGTAATAGGTTTGGGCGAGTTGAGCGGAGAATAGAATGAGGGGATACCGTACTCAGGTGTTATCCCGTCCCTATATGCCAAGAACGTTGAGGCGCACCGCCATCATCTTCGGACATCACAGACCACTCCGTCGCACTCGTCAGGTAGATGTTGATGAGCGACTGAGGCGATGGGCATCAAGCACTAGTGGTGGCTTCTTTAGATGAGGCGACGGTGGACAGGCTGAGGAGAGAGAAGGGGGGTACTATCGATTTTTCCTAATTAAATATTCGATAAACACATGACGGAAATCCAACAGTAATTTGGACATGGATACGAAACCCCCTCGCCTACATCAATCATGCTAGCGACAACATTAGATAAAACTGCCCGCAATGATAACAAAGTCTAACCCCACGTAACCTATATCAGTCGCGCATACTCAAAACCATTATGTCACATATCATAGCCTAAGTAAAATCCCCCACCAAAGCGAGCCATATCACGCTTATGCAAGCAACATCATCAATCTTAAAAAGAAAAGGTAAAAAAAAAAAACTCCTCTGTCTCTCTTTCTCTCTCACCTCTCCTAATTTCACGTCGGCCTTGGATCCTGTCCTATTCCCAAATGATATTCAATGCAAACCTCCATGGTTGAGTGGCGTCCTAAAGAAATGCGAATGCGTAGAAACCCCTCCTCTCCCTCTCTCTACCCCGTGACGCAATTTGAGAAAGAAAGAAATCTCTCTCCGTTTCTCTCTCTCTCTACTGTGATGCAATTTGAGGGGAATAAATAAGAAAATGAGTGTTGCAGGCCCACGCGGGGGGAGGGGGAGAGAGAGAGAGAGAGAGATACGCAGCTGAGAACGTAAGCAGGAGCCAGCAACCGGGGTGACGCCATCCCCTCGTCACCCACACGACTTCACTCCCCCACCTCCTCCCCTCCCCTCCCCCATTTCCTCTCCTTTCTTCATTCACACACCCAGTCAACCAAAGCCCCCACAAGAACAGCGAAATCTTTCTTTTTCGCCTTTCCCTTTTTCCCCTTCGTTTCCTACCCACGTCCTCCTTGCCTCTTTTGCCCTCTCTCTCTCTCTATTACTCTGTGCGTGTGTGGATGTGTGTGAAAGCGAAAACTGAAGTTTCGTCCGGTCTTCGTCCGTTTTCGTGTTCCCCTTCTTTCCTTATCCTTTCTGGGTTCGG
The DNA here is from genome assembly GCA_014182585.1 of Eucalyptus coolabah. Taxonomy (NCBI): domain Eukaryota; kingdom Viridiplantae; phylum Streptophyta; class Magnoliopsida; order Myrtales; family Myrtaceae; genus Eucalyptus; species Eucalyptus coolabah. The sequence continues at coordinate 27,751,186 of CM024624.1, forward strand.
TCTCTGCTCGGCCCCCGTTGAACCACCGCCCACCCCGCCCGGGTTTCGTACGTCGCGGCTTTCTTGATTCTTGCTGCTTTTTGCCGTCGCCCTCGACCCATCAATCTTGGAGCTGGTTCTTGATTCCGCCCCGGGCTCTGCGGCTCGTTCTTTGCAATTGGGTTGCTTGATCTTGGGTTGGCTCGGTGAGATCTGTTTGGAATTGAGCGAGAGAGGTGTTCCCGGTGCTTCTTCTGGGGATGTTGTTTGCTGGGCGTTTTGTGATTTTGGTGGACTTTTTCTGAGATTTTGTGTTAAGAGTGTCCGAACCCGTTCCGGTGCCGTTCTCTTGATGTTTCATACCCAAGCGGGTTATATTAGATTCAGGGTCGTTCTTCTGATTACGTAGTGTGCGGATTTCCGGTGTCATAGTCCCTTGGTTCTATCACCTATATGTGCATGGGCGCTTAATCTGTATCTTTGTGCTTCAGGTTTTGTAGTTATCGATCTTTGAGTCTGTCCCTTCCTAAACCCATGTATATTTTTCGTCTCTATGTGGGGTTTCTTTTGATGCCCATTCAGAAGTTTTAGAACGGCTTTGAGGTATCGTGTTTGCAGATGAATAGATATCACCGAATCTGGGCCTGCCCGTTACCTCTTATATGTGTAGTGCTTTTGTGAATACATGAGGTTTGTGTTTTTCCAGATTGTCCTGCACTTATGAGCACTGCTAGCTAAATTGAGTTTCAGCTCCAGTCATCGCTAGGAAGTGTCTTCCCTACGTCTGGGTTTCAAGGTTGAAGTTCATTGCACTACAGGTCCTTGAGTAACCTAGCCTTCCCTAATTAGATTTATGGCTTTTTCGATGGAGCCATCGTCATCTTTGAGCTTCACTTCATCTTCCCATTTGTCCAATAACTCCGTCAGCAACAACGCAGTGGGTCCTTATGGCTCTGAGACAGGGCATAGCCTTGATGCCATCAGTCTTGGGAAACTCAGCTCTAGTTTGAGAGGCTTCTTTCTGATTCCACTCCTGATTATAGTGATGCCGATATTGTTGTTGAGAACATCTCGGTTGGTGTTCATCGATGCATTTTGGCTGCCAGGAGTGAGTTCTTCAATGACCTTTTCAAGCGAGAGAAGGGATCCTCTGAGAAGGAGGGTAAACCAAAGTATTACATGGACGCATCTTTTGCCTTATGGCAAGGTCGGGTATGAAGCCTTTCTGATTTTCTTGAGCTATGCATACACGGGAAAGCTGAAGGTTCTCCAGTGGAGGTTTCTACCTGCGTTGATGATATGTGTGGCCATGATGCATGTAGCCCAGCTATCAATTTTGCGGTGGAGTTGATGTATGCCTCGTATATCTTTCAGATCCCAGAGCTGGTTTCTCCTCCAGGTCCGTCCCTCCCTCTCTATGCTGAGCAAAGTGCCGTACCTGTGAAAATAGATTTGTCTATCCAGCGTATGTTAATTAAAACACTCAAAATTCAGTCTTCCATAAGTGGTTGCTCCTTTATGGCCCCCATTTATATGGTGAAAGATTTATGGAATGTCAAGATAGCATTGTCACATAAAACTCCTACATGGTCTTTGCATCTTATGATTATCTTCCTTACGGAAGTTTCTTTGAGAATGACTACTTAAAGAATGTTTGAGCCATGAGGGTGACCAGACTTTGCTGAAATTTGTGGCAGATATATTAACTAGCAGACGCCTTAATTTGGTTTTTGCAAGGCCATGTGGTGGAATAAGAAGGAAAGTGTAGGCGTAATCTAGGATTGTTTGTATTATCTTCATTGTCTCTTTGTGATCTGTTATAAGCTGGAAACCTGCGCATTTGACCTTGTTTTGATCAATCAAAACGAACAAAAATTCCTTATTCAGATGATTTGCATTGTGCTGTAGATAACTTTTAAATTGGTATGTCGTGCAACTGCAGCGACATCTTGTCAACTTTGTTGGGAAGGCTCGATCAGAAGACATCATCCCCATCCTCACCGTCGCTTTCCACTGTGAATTGAATCAACTTGAGATGCAATGTGTTGATAGAGTGGCTCGATCTGATCTTGACAACATTTCTCTTGAGAAAGAGCTTCCCCCTAAGGTTGCAGAAGAGATTAAATTGCTACGTCTCAAGTTTCAACCTAAAGATGAAACTAAATTGGAAATTCCAGACCCCTTACGTGAGAAGAGAGTTAAGAGAATTCACAAAGCCTTAGACTCCGATGATATTGAACTCGTTACGCTTCTCTTGAGCGAGTCCAATATCAACTTAGATGAAGCCTACGGCTTACATTATGCTGCAGCTTACTGTGACCCCAAGGTTGTCTCTGAGTTGCTTAGTTTGGGCTTGGCTAATGTCAACCTTCAGAACCCGAGGGGATACACTGTGCTCCATGTTGCTGCAATGAGGAAGGAGCCTAAGATAATAGTCTCATTATTGTCAAAAGGTGCTTGTGCATTGAAATTGACACCTGATGGACAGAATGCTGTCAGCATCTGCCGAAGGTTGACAAGGCCTAAGGATTATTATGCTAAAACAGAGCAGTGCCAGGAAGCAAACAAGGACAGGCTATGCATAGATGTACTGGAGAGGGAATTGTATAGGAATCCATTGGCAGGAGATGCTTCTGTTTCGTGTCCTATTGTATCTGATGATCTACACATGAAGCTGTTGTATCTGGAAAACAGAGGTACTGAATTTTTCGGCTTATATTTGGCTTCTTGTAGATTATGGTGTTGCACTGAATGTTGCAGCATGCTGCCTGAATATCATTAAGATGATCCAAGCTTCTTAGTGAAAATTTACAAGATGGACACCAAAGGTTGAGTGCCTTATGTCCATGTGCGTGCAGTGCAATGAATAGTTCGGCAGAGATGTCAGGTGTTAAGTGAGGACACCCTACGCTTCATGGAGTTTGAAAAGAAATTAAAACAAATGATGGTTTGAGTTGTTGGAAAGTTCCCCATTCTGGAAGGATAACAAATAATCTTGATTGTGTTGAAGTAATTTGCAAAATGTTTGGTATATGTTGATTCTGTGAATTTAACCCACAATAAGTCGCATGTCTTAACATTTCTTTGCTTTCCATGTCCTTTGAAACCTTTAAGTGAGATAGACATTTGGAAGATTGGAAGAGAGCAACATGCTAGTGCAAGCCTAGATCCAGTGGCATCCCACTGTTCTATAATATGGAGAGAGTTGTGGGGATAGAACTGATTTTTGTATTAGTCAATGAATTGATGGACATAGAGGCACCTAATCTAGTGGTTCTAGTGGAGGATTTCCTTAAGGTTGGTTGTATAGGTCCATTTTGCTTTTAAACCTTGATAACTCTTTGATAAGGCATCTAACTCATCATGGTTTTCCCTAGGGGCATTCGTCATGGTGTGTACTTTTCTTTTGTTGTTTCTTAAGAAAGCTTCCAAATATTCTCAGTACATTATGATTTCACATTGTTTTCTTTCTGAAAAACTCTTTTTTTTTAATCAATGTATATTTATGCTTCTAGGACCTCGATGACTCTTTGATGAGGCATCTAACTCATGATGGTTTTACCTAGAGGGATTCTGAGAATCCTGGTGTGTACTTTTCTTTTTGTTGTTTTTTAAGAAAGCTTCCAATATTCTCAGAACATTTTGATATCAAATTGTTTCCTGGAAAACACCTTTTTTTTTTTAATCAATGTATGCTTCTGCATTTCATGATGGTTTTACTTAGAGGGATTCTGAGAATCATGGTGTGTACTTTTCTTTTTGTTGTTTATTAAGAAAAATTCCAATATTCTCAGTACATTTTGATATCAAATTGTTTCCTGGAAAACACTTTTATTTATTTATTTAGTTATTTATTTATCAATTTGTATTTATGCTTCTGCATTTCATGGATATCAATCATTTCTGCAGAGTTTATCTCCCTCATTGCTAAGTTAATTAAGACCTTAACACGCTGTTGATATCACCAACTGCAGTTGCATTTGCAAGACTGTTCTTCCCAACTGAGGCTAAATTAGCTATGGATATTGCTCATGCTGAGATGACAGCTGAGTTTGCTGGTCTTTCTGCAAGAAAAGGTTCTAGTGGAAATCTGAGGGAGGTTGATTTGAATGAGACCCCCATAGTTCAAAACAAAAGACTGCTATCTCGAATGGAAGCCCTCCAAAGAACAGGTAACTTGAAATGGACTATTTTGCTGATAAGGTTTATTGATTAAGTAAAGTTCTTCCTCTTTCATCTTGGAATGATGTTGAGTCTATGACTAGTAGTTTCTTTTTTTCAAAAAGGGGAAGAGCATAACTTGGCTTGTTTAGTTAATTTTTTCTTGCTTCAAATGATTTAGTTTATAAAATCCAATGCTGGGCTTAATGGCTTTTGTGAAAAGAAATTGCATTTCTTACTATAAAGGTGAAAAGAGAAATAAAGATCCAGCTTATAATAGCTGCAAAATGCTACTTCATGTTGAAATGGGGTAAAAAGAGTCATAAGAGGCTTCGTGACTTCATGATGAAAACAGGAGAGAGTGCTCTCTACATGCTTCCTAAAAGTGCTCCATGCTGTTGTCCTTTTCCTCCTCCTTGTGCTCTCTCTCTCTCTCTCTATATATATATATATAGAGTGCGTGGCGCACATGGTGGGTAATGCCAGTTGGGCATTTCGGTGGCTTATGGGGCCAAAATGCATGCATGTCATTTCCTATCGTAACTTCAATGTCAAGCTGATTGAGCGGTCTAACTAATATCTCTTGCATCACTGGGAAACATTCTTGCTTTAGATCCCACAGTCTTTGTGATGAGCATGCTTTCTAATGCTGAACAAACTGACTTGGAACACAGTCTATCTGATTGTAAATTCGAACTCATTTTTTTCAGAAGTCGGTCGATTACATGTTGATATTATGTAAACACAGTTTCTTTGTTGATTTCCAATGAGGATAAGGTCAGTTCAGTTCAGTTGTGTAATTCACTGATGAGAACCCATTGTCATTGTGGGCAGTGGAAATGGGTCGGCGCTACTTTCCTAATTGCTCGGAGGTGCTTGATAAGTTTATGGAGGATGATCTGCCCGACCTGTGCTACCTCGAGAGGGGCACACCTGATGAACAGAGGATAAAGACGAGAAGGTTCATGGAACTCAAGGACGACGTCCAGAAGGCCTTCTCTAAAGACAAGGCGGAGATGAGCCGGTCAGGGATCTCATCTTCATCGTCCTCATCATCCTTAAAATACAATAACAAGATTAGAAGATTGTGAGGACGCGCATGAACCAATATGGAATAAACCAACCTATTGAAGGGCAACTGTTCTTTTTTTCTGGGCAAGGAAGCGAAAAATTTGGCTTCTCTCCTCAATTTGTTGAGCTGACAAAGATACATTCAGATGTTCATAGGATGTTTTGGTAGTGATTTAAGATGTTTTGGTCTTTTTTTGAGGTCTCCACTTGTTCATGCTAGCCAACAAAGGGATTTGAATTGGATTATGTACAGTTGTGCATTAATTTGCATCAGTCTGTTTTGCAAATGTTATGTACAGGTATAGTTATTTTCGACAGATCAGAATCCATGTTTTGCTTTTAAATTTTATTTTTTTCTGACCATCTTGATCCATCTCTGAGTAGACAAAAGTAATATAATCCGAAAAATCCGTGTTGGTAACTAAAACATGGATTCTGATCAGTGAAGTATGCCGAAACTGAAAGTAAAGCCGATACGATCAGGTGTTCCTGATCATCAGATGGATGATGGTTGATGTGTATTGAGCATTACACACAACTTCGATTTGATTTCCTAAATGGCAAGCCTAACCTGCCAATTTGAATGGCTCTGATCTCAAATGCTTGCAAGCATGCCTTCCGAATTGCGATGTCTTTACTGGATTCGATCGAGTGATGTAACAAACATCTTGACCTTCGATTTCACCGCTATAGTTCTTGGCACCAGCATGGTGCGGATCTGATAATGTACAAAACTAAATCAGAGCAACTGGTGAACAATGATTTTTGTATCACCGATGACACTTACAGCTTGGAAACTATCGCTCTTTCGCTGCATTCAAAATATATGTAAGCCTCGATCCGCTGGCGGTACCACTTCTTCGAGTAAGAAGTCTATATCAAATTTGAAGACGAAATTGCTCCGCATCTGCAATTCGTGATTTCTCAAGATCAGCATGTAAGAGACGATGCTTTGATTTGTAATTCTTTTACTTCGTTGTGCTTGATCAATAGCTAAATCGATTATGGATCGTTGAATTTAATAGGATCTTACCAGACTACCGACACCAACCCACCAGGAGTCTGCTCAAAAAGGGAGCAAGAGGGTGTTGCATCTTGCATGATTACAAGCTCAATCTCCAGAAGCAGAGTGCCTTTTTTTTCTAATACATGAACAATTACGACACTGATGATTTATCAACATTGATTGAGCAGTGTCGATGGAAGTAATCGCTATATATGCATTCTGTCGCCTCGATTTGCAGCAATATTTCGGTACTCGCATTACACCTTGTCTTACAGATTCTATCCTCTTTAGATGCAAACACCGATACATGAGCCTGATCCTGAACAGTTTTCCTATTATGCGAGCAGCAGATCCATGCCATGCCAGAGTTGCTTCACTCAGATGTTCGTAGAACACTTAAAACAGGCTCTTTGATGGACCCCAGCTGTCGCCATCGGTGCCTGCTACAAGTAGCGGGACAGCAAAGCGGCAAGAACGCCCAGGGGCCGCCAGGTACAGGTGAGATGCATACCGAAAGTGTCGACATTACTGCAATTCATTGCTCGAGAAACCGGCATCTGAAAGCTATACAACCAAGCTAGCGAGGGCAGTTCCGATGATATAATGCAACTGGGTCGATTGAATAAGCTCTTCAGAGCATGGATCGGAGTCTGCTATCGGCAAAGCAGCTGGGACTCTTACTATACAGCAGGATCGGAGCATGGATAGTGTTGAGGCAAGGAGTGAGGGACGGGCGCACCGTGCCGTGGTCAGTGAAAAACAAAAGCCTCCGATGGAGGACGAGTTATAAATGAATGAAATCCGGTCCTCTGCCGAAAGGAGAATGGCCTTAGTCATGTGTCACATTCATGAAATTCCCGAGGGACCATGCATGATCAAGGAAGATCTCCCATGGTTCCCACTAGAATTTCTGGAACGTTCCTAAAGATGGGCAAGACGATAATTGCGCCAGGATCTAGAACTCTTTACATAAATATGGATTTCTGGAAGGTTCTCGGGATGGGCGAGACAGTAATTATGCTAGGATCTAGAACTCTCTTGGCATACATATCGGTAGGTGGTAGTTTAGGAGATGTGATCTCGTCCGCGAGATGAAATCTCGATCAATGGTTGTAATTTGAAGGCTTTGAGTATAAGAAGGGGTGTCATCTCCCTCATTTGTATCCATCCAATCATTTTAGAATTAAAGTTCCATTCTCTCCAATCTTCTTGTACCCATCCAACCAAAAAAGCCATATGAGCATACAATAAGAAACGGATGCAAACCATACCAATCAAAATGTGATAAATTTGATTGTTGCATCCCAATCAAAATGCGATGAATTCATTAGGAATGATAACTTGTTCATACCTCGATTAGCTCGTGTACTATTTAAGGGATGATGTTTACTGCATTTTTGCATTTCTGCAGCTCCTTCTGACTCAAGTCGACGAGCCTCAGCAAGATATTTGACTTGCAAGGAGGGTTTGAGCTCAAGGGACAAACTGCAATCCAAACCACAGGCAATGCATGGTAATGCATGGTCTCAACGATCCAAGTTGTAATCCAAAAAAGCTAAAGTCGTCGAGACATCAGTCCAAAAGAGCCTAAAGTTGCACGCAATCCAAACTGCAAGCAATGCATGATCTCGACAATCCAAGCTGTAATCCAAAAGAGCCTAAATAGTTGCCTTACACAACCTTACACATGCTCGGACTTGGCATCGTCGGATTATAGCATCCCACATTTCATTCTCATGAAAATTTTTTGATTTATGAAAAAAAAAATGACAAAGCAAAGCTTTCCAATGGAAGCCTAAAATAGAAGAAAAATAAACGAAGTGAAAAAGGCTGGGCAATCACTGGATGTCTTGTACTTATAATCCAGAGGTATCTTCACTTAAAACCTCGAATTAATATATCGTATCATGAATCGAATTAATATATTATGAGATATATAAACTATTCTATACATATCAATTCTCCAATGTGGAATACTTCTAACACAACTTATTCGTGTATTTTGATACTTTTTATCTTATGTTGTCTTGACTCCTTCCAATTATTTATTCTTCAAAAATTGGTTCTTCAATTTAGATTAGTCGATGCACGTACTTTTGTGTTGAGTCATAAATATTCCATGGCCATCGAATACTTAATAAAGTGAACAAAATGCATCTCCTAAAACCGAGAAAACATTTATTAATTTATGGGAAGAGAAAAGAACTTCTTGAGCCCTAGTGGCAGTCTTATTTTGACTTTAATCAGTCACAGATCAATTTATTTTATTTTATTTTCAAAAGAAACCCATCACGAAAACTTTCCAAACACGAAAGGCTTCAAGCTGCTGCATTGCTTGCGCCGCAAGCAGCCCTGCGCAGGACCGTGAAATGGACGACGCACGCGTTCGTGTCCCACTGCATCCCGATCTCGTCGTCCTTCCCCAGCCCTCGCCACCGGACGAACCACCGGTTCTGTTCCCCGTCCAGCAGGTAGCTGTTGGACGACGCCCAATGCCAGAACACGAGCCGGTGCTCGTCGCCCGTGTCCACATCCCTTACGGCCACTTCCATCCCTTCCTGGCTCTTGACCCGCCTCACCGTCTCTTCACCCGTCCACTAGAGCACGTGGATCCTCACGGCATCCCGCCGGAGCAGCAGCCGCAAAGGTGCCCGAGGTCACTGGGCTTGAGCTTCTTCTTGATCTTCCGCGGGTCCTCGTAGAGCACCAGCTCTGTGGAGACGCCTGGGTAGCGCTCCTCTCCTTCCTCGCGTCTCGGGACAGGCCGGTTGTTGTTCCTTCTTGGGACGGCACTGCCAGACGATCGCCTCGTCTCCACGCATGTAATGTGGGTTTCGTTGGAGGCCGATGGCTCTAAAGATTCCCGCCCATCCCGCATGGCGAGAGCGGTTTCTTAATGCCGGTTGCTGCCATTGTTGTCCCTGACTGAGGAAGAGGAGCTTTCTTGAATGTCGGTGCAGGCCTGAGTAGGGAATAAGACGATGGTTCGCGTGCTCCCATTCCTCCTCTCATCATCACCGTTGTTGTGGGCTGCATCAGGAACGCAGGACGAAGAGGCCACCGACGACGGCGCCGGTGGCAAGCCTCCATCCATGATAACCGGAGGAGACTTGCGGTTGAAGAAATCGAACATGCGTTTCCTAAGTCAAAATCAAGTTGTGAAGCGCGAACTTTAAATACAGTCTAATTTCCTAATTTAGGCTGGATCAGGAAAGAGAAATTTTCAGGTCAGGTAGTGCAGTTAATGCAGAACTACACATTTCCTAAATTGTGATGATTTAACGTAAGCAAATAACGAAAGATTATTAGATTCCATGTGTTTCGCTTTTATCTCTTCATAAAATATGTTCAGTTTGAATGAAAAGTTGTAGAATCCCAAGATTAACTCCCTTTTCTTGGATTAATTTGAAGTGTGCAGCCCTTGTAATGTTTCTATTTCACAATCCGTATTCATCACTATATCGATAGTTGGTCCCAAAAAAATAAAAAAGTTTAGCCCAACTTATAATTGCCTTTATATACATAATTATCAAATCTTTCCCTAATACCTCTCGAGGTAGGTGACGCCACAAAGATTGGGACTAAACCAAATGCATTCCACCCTTTTACAGCAGCGACAGAATGTAACTGCAGAGAAAAGTACCCTTCAGAAAACTGCAGAGATCCTGCAGGTTGGGATCTCCATTTATGCTCCTGGATATTTGCTCGATACCCTCCTGACCAGATTGGTTACCAATCGACAATGGCTGCGGCACAAACCCTGGCCTGCTTCCGGGTGCAGATCAATGCCGATGCTATGGTTGACGGTCTCTAGAAGAGAATTGCTTAGATATGCTAGACGAGAGCAAACTAGAAAATTGCTTACATATGCTAGACAAGAGAGCACCCAGAACTTAAGGATGTCACATATAAAGGAATGGTTCGCGGACATGGGAACGAGGATGCGATCCACTGAACTTGTGACTTTGAAAGCAAACCAGCATGTTCAGATGATGCTTATTTATAGGTCTGGACTCTGGTAAACCAATAACATGGAGTAACTTTTGGAACATTCGATTTTCAAGGCAAGGGATTACACAAAATGAGAAACGCAGTGCATTGATAACTGCAAACTTTCCTTGATTGCCTGCTTAAGCAGGGTCTTGAAGGCACTCGTTAATAAGATTCTTTGTTAATTTAGAGAAAAAAAATTATTACTGCAACAATCCTTCACAGCTGAAAGAGAGAGTCCTAGGCCCATACAGTCTCCCCAAATCATCAAAACAATCAACCTTGCCTAGTACGATTTGCAGACAACATTGTTGAAGCATATCTAACTATGATTAAATGTTACAGTGATGAGCAATTACATGAAAAGAACTGGCGACGAAAGCATCTGGCAACTTTTTCATTACTTAATTTCATTGGTAAAAGAACCTAGCACCATGTAACAAAATGCTCTCATTGAAAGCGTTTTTAGAAATTTTGTGTACACTGATGGCATCAGAGAATCTACACTAAAAAGAATGTCAGGAAGGGTATCTTTAGCCTGAACTTGGTGACTGTTTTATACTTTCCCACATCTCTGCACCATCAGGATGAACATCTACAAAATACCGTACAAAACGAGCATCCGAGCATGCAAGGATGGAGCTGATGGACATCATTGGCTTGACTGCACCTCTATCCCTTGACCAAATGTACATTGATACTCTTTTTGTATTCTCTCCATATCATAGCATAAATATGCTGGAAAGGCCACAAGGATTTCCAGTGGATAGCCCAATCGGTTGATTAAGTAATCAATCTTCTTCTCAATGACATCTTTTGTCTGGTTCAGCACCGTAGGAGCTTGTTTAACGATTTTTGAGGCCAAATTGAAGTCCAGACCAGCTTGTACAAGACAGTCAAACCTTTCTTGCAACTGATCCCCTCTTCCTCTAAACCGTTTCAATGCTTTTGTCATCTCCTCTGAGTTTTCAACAAAGCCTAACCTCATCAAGAATGTTTTTTCTCTATGTATTTAGTTGGATCTTGGTACAGTGTCCCCGCCCTCCACTTGGATGCCACCTGGAACAATTTCAAAGGATCTTCCTTTATCATAACAGCTAAGCAGTCTCTTATTACTTTCAATTCTTTACAGACAGTTTTGGGTCCTTTGAGGGAAGATGAGGCCAAAAGCTTCATGTGGTTGGAAACTATATCAGCTATTAAATCCATTTCCACTCTGATTTCAGTCAGAAAGCTTACAGCTTTTGAGATATTTTTCAAGGACTTCTCAGACAGAATGAAGGGATTTTCAGCAAACAGTACATAAGCCTCATCCACATTGATGCCCACTTTCAATAATAGGCCAAAAACCACATACACCTTCCTTCCCGAGCCATTGAACAGAAAAGCAGGATTTATCTTGAATAATTCACCTATCCGATTCTCTCCATTATTCGCTTCTCAAGGAACTCTATGGTGTCAAGAATTCTGCCCCAACTGTATCTTTTCTTATCAGATAAATACTCACTGATACAATTAATATCTAGGCCACGCCCTTTCAGTTTATCTAGGACCTTGACAAACTGTAAATCAATGCCGCCGACCAACAGTGTAGGGCAGCAAATCACCAGCTTGATTATTGTCGATTTACTTAGACCTATATCCTCATACGCCTCCAATCTCGATATCAACACCCCAATATTGCACCGAAAAATATCTCTCGCATCTTTAAAAATCTTACCAATCTTGTTCCTTGGAATCCCATAATTACACAAAGTCTGAAAATTCTCAAGCATGAGATGATCATCACTTAAAAACATCATGTTCCGCGGAAGAAGCCCCTGCACCTCAGATGGGCGCATGCCCAAGCTCTCGAAGAAGGGCTCGAACTCATTGATAGGATTATACCTAAGAAACCTCTCTATAGCCGGAGCAACTTCTTTTTCAGCATTGACATTGGAGAGCAGATCCTGCACGAAGTTTGGCGAGTTCTTGCTAATGTACTCGGCGTCGGAGAAGCTGAAGCTCCTGGTGCAGTGCAAGTAGTCGAAGAGCGCGTCCTGCGCCTTGCTCCTGGTGACACGAGAGAACCGGTGAGCCAACCGGGTCCCCGCCGATTCACTCAGCTCGAGGCTCGAGCGGCTAAAACATCGAACCTTCAAGGAAACGGGAGACGGGTCCATTTTGGTTCGGGACATTTCGCAAACACAAGGAGGGCATAGGAGACGGTGACCGAGTTGAGCCATCACTCTAGACAAAGGGGCCAACTTTCCGCGGATTCTGGCCGTAAACATGTCACGGCACCATCTGGGTTGAACCTATGCGGAATGATTAAGCGAAGAGAGGCTTCGTGGGTCATGTGCCATGGCTCTTGGCGGCCGACTCTGCAGCTGAAAATGGAACGGCGGCAGAGAAACCGGAAGAGGGTCTTGACGGCTTGCTCTGCGGCGGCGGCGGCGGCGGCGAAGCCAGCATCGACGGCTGCTTCCCGGTCACGCGCGCCGGAGCTCGAGTTCAGCTCCGGCGGAATGCAAGGGACGGTGGAGAAGATAAACCCTAGTGAACCTCGAAGAAAAAGGGGGGAATGCAGGGGGAACACAGGCGGGCAATTTACCCTTAATTTTCCATGTTTGTTTTTTTTTTCCCTCTCTTTTTTTTTTTGCTTGTATGTTAAGAATTATAAGACTGTGGAGAATGATGTTTAAAATTTAGATTCATGATAATCGAGTCAATTATAATTATTAATTGTATGATTATTATAAAACTAAATTATAACGATTGCACTCAATTCGCAATCTAATGAGAATATCTTCCGTCAATCGAGGAAATTCCTAATTTTGACATGATCTCTCAATTTTTTTGACTTTTTAATCCAATTGGAAGAAGTCTAATTTTCAAAGTATTAATTGATCATATAATACCAAAATACAAGTCAATAAGTTGGAATTCAAACAAAAAAATTCAATAATTAAAAACTCAAAATCGTCGCCGTACAAGTCAAACAAGCCTCGTTTTCCTAAAAATCAATGAAAGTGAATCGCCGCATCTTTCATGACGTCCATACTTGTTAAGTTATCTCATTAGATTAAATTCCATTCGAAAAACTTAAATGTATGAGTAATCGAAAATGCATCAAATTAACCGCATCAATTTTCTTCGAGTTGAGATCTACCATGCAAACCCCTTTTGAAATGTGGGTTTACACCCAAAGCTCTTATGAAAAAGACAAAAATCTGAGTGAGTATAGAATAAGAATAATAAAATGGTGACTAACAAAAAAAAAAAAAACCCTTTGTAACAATTTGGTATGGGAGAAACTTTACATGGGAGACCCGATTGATCCTACATAACTTCAGCAAAAAAACAAGATTGATCCCACATAAACCTAGGCAAACGAATTTGGTCATTCGACCAATTTTTTATAGGTAAAAACAAGAAAAGTTGACTTTGGGAACATGAAATTCCAATGCCCTGGGCATCGGGGTGTTCGAATTATCCCGTGAATTGTTCAATCAATTTTCCCGGTGGTTGGCAAAAAAGGAGAAGGGAACTTTATTTTATGAAAATGAGATCTAAAGTTGTGATTTTTCTTGGATGAAATTGCAAGAAATGGAAACCCCATCCAACGACCCAATCCGAGAGAGAGAGAAAGTAGAATTCACAATCAGACAGCAACTCCTATTTGCCCTCACGCACTCCTGCCTGCCTGCCTGCCTGCCTCCCTGCCCACCCAATCCCCCCCTCTCTCTCTCTCTCTCTCTAGCCTTCCTTCATACTTTATTCGTTTTGGCAATTCGCCCAAAAATCATTGCTTTCGGTGGGAGATTCCCATTTCGACCGAGAGTTAGCCTCCGGGGTGGTTGAATCTCATCTGGGTTCTCGTCGTTTCGCCTTGTGATTTCGAGTTCCGATTTGCCCATCTGTCGAAAAACCCCCACCGACATTGTGCGTTTTCCTCTCCCCCGGATTGGCTGCGTTCTGGGTCGGTTCCGGCTTCGATTCCCTCATCTGGGTTCGGGCGCTTGGACGGCGTTCGCGCTCTTTCGGTTCGGTTCGGTTCCGGTGAGTGGCGTTCTCGTTTCCCCGCATTGTGCTCTCCGGTTGTATTCGTGGTAATTTGTGCTCTGCGACTTGGGTTGTGGACTATTTTCTTGGGAAGTGATTCTGGGTCGGGAGTCCATTTTCTATGCGTGTGTTGCTCGAGCACCCTCTTCATTACCTTGCAGGCATTTGCTTTTCTCTGCTTCCCCTTTTCGTTTTTTTCGCGGGATAGATGGAATTTATATATGTGTGTGATTGTATTAAGAGTTCTTCCATTTCAAGTTTTGTACTTGTTGTTGTTCTAGCAGCTGATCTTTGCTCTGCTAGTAAGGACTTATCTAGCACCATCTTGTGGTGCGATTTTAAGGTAACATCTCCTCGTGGGATAACCGTGTTTTGGTTAACAGAGCAGAGCGTGCGAGCATTATTATTTCCAGTTGTGCTTTTGGTTGTTCGATCAGTGCCGGCATGCATCGATGTGTGTTTGCAGTTCAGATCTCTTTTGGTCACTGTTATTTGTTTGTCCATGCCCTGATGCCTCGCTTGTTAACGTTACATACTTTCCCGTTTACACCTTCAAAGTGTCCTCTCGGAACAGCTCTTGTGTTGGATACCTGACCTCCATTGAACTCCTGTTTTTCTTTCTTTTGGGTCATAATATCACATTAAAGTGCTTGATGTGCACATTGAAGAGTAGAGTGAAAGCCATAATGGTGTGTGTGATGTGTGCAATTATCTTGAATAATTTCCTTTCAAACATTATAGTTGTGCAAGTTAGGAGAGAACATAGTAAGGAAAAGAACAACAAGCATTGATGGGAGGTTGATGCAGATTAGAATGATTTAACTGGTTATGCTTAAACATTGCCCAGAGAGTAACAGTTTCATTGTTATCGGTGCAGTTTCTTTGGCTGTTATTACTTACTCGAGGTTATGCATTCTTTTCTCTTGCCATCACGTATTGGGATCAAAATATACATAAATATTTCACCAAGCTGTCATCATCAATTTGACTCTTCTTCAGTATTTTAGTCCCCTTTTTTAACATGTAGTCTGCTAAAGCATATTCAATAATTTGTTGGGAAAATCCATCATAGGCTCTTAGCTATGACTGACTAATTTGCTGATGCTGCTATCAATTACTGGAGTTTCTTTCTTGGTCCTTTTCTTTGTCAAGCCTTATGCCTGGAAATCATTGCCATCAATCATTTTCCTTTGCAATAATAGTTCTTGAATTGGCAAGCCTTTTTAAAGATTTGAGTCTTTCTAGGTCGTACATGAAAAGCACGTAGGGAAGTTTTCTTTATCAACTTCACTAGGATGCTGAAAATTATTTTCTATCAAGTGAACTTGTCATTATGGTGCTGGAGATGACTTATCCTTTCATATGCCTTGCAAATTTACCAGCTCTCTTATGAATTGCTGTTGCAGCATAAAGAGCCAAAATGGATAGGGGAAGACAGTACTAGAAGAGGCAGGAGGCACAAACAACCTGGAGATCCATATGTGACCAGAAGAGTTCATCATGCGGGCAATTTCCAACAACACTGCTATGACTATGGAGGCTTACAGGAACCAGGCTGAAGTGTTGGTCAAAAGCTATCTATTAGCTGATACCATAGTTCCATTTACGTCCGTCGTAGCTGGCATTTTGGCCTGTAAATTGGTATGCTCTTTCAGCGAATTTACTCTTTTCCCTTCCAATGTGAAGCTTTTTTTCTCCAATTGTTCTTGGCTTTCTGAGTTTTGGCTGGGTCCTTGGTTGTAGCAATGCTATTTCCATAATTGACAGTGACAAAACCTCTTTAACTAGAAAAGTATACATGTGATCAGACATCTTCTTTCTTCATTAGTAGCGTCGTTATTACTTTACTTTCCTTTTCCTGACATTCAAATATCTTACAGGTGTATGATCTCAGCGAGTTAGTCAGTATGTTTTACTTCAGAACTTATTCAAGTCTGACAAAAACACAACGCACTGAGTGGAACAACCGGTGGGTGGATATGATAAAACCTGCTTAGTGAGTTATAAGTATAGCTTTATGGTTGCTTCTAATATCAATCTTTTTTTAGTGGTATGTCAACAGTCCATGCCGTTTTCATCACGACCATGTCACTATACTTTGTGTTCTGGTCTGATCTCTTCTCTGATCGACTTGCTGGCCCTGTGACTTTTCGACATTCACTCTCTCTAATTTTTTCCTTGGGGTAGGTTTCTCTCCTTCTGAACTCATTTGAAGTTTTGTCTTCTTTCTGAATGGTTGGAACATGACCGTCCATGCATAGAATGCAATGTAGACTAGTTCTAAGCCTTTCTATGCCAGAAGATTGTCTATTAATGAAAGTCTTTTCCCCTTTGGAAAGGTCCTATGTCTATAGTATGCAGAAACTTATTTTCTAAGACTGATACGTTCATATTATGTCGATGTAACTAGGATTGATTTAACTAGCAATGTGTTGGGCAATAAGTAGAGTTTATGAGCATATTCTTTAGTCAGATAGCCTATATCATAATCAATGTTGTGCTTTTCCACCTCCTTTCTTATGTGACTTCTCATCAAACGAATATATATTTGCAATGACATAAGTTTTGAATCCTGACACGTCTTTCCTTTTCAAAGTAAAAAGGGGAGGACAAATATTCAAGTCAAAACTCGATATGGGGAAGTTTTCCTGCATAAATTGCTTTGAAATCTGGTTAAGAGGAGCCATCTACTGTTGATATTGTTTATTTTCTTCATTTCTCACTACTATTGTGGATGGAAAGAGTCTCCACCAGGGTCACCACGGTTCCATTTATAATAAACATGTTGAAATCATAGGACAAGTCCTTAGTACTTGACTCCCTACAGCCTTGCATTTACAAAGAGGGAAATTGTGCTTAAGGTTTTAAGCGGATCTCTGCGGCGTGCGCACATGAGTGATAAAGCCACCTCAAATCCAACTTAGATATGACTTTGCGAAAGACACTAACAAAAACCTTGTGAATTATGAACAAAATTAGCTGTAACCTTTATACAGACCTCTGTTGCCTTGATGATAGTATTTTATTCCCCAGCCCCAGCCTTCAGTTCTGGTGGTGATGCGCTCTCATAATTTTTATTCTCCCAAGTCTTCTCTAGCGAGGTTTAGTTTCTTCTGTTGTAACAAACACTCTGTAGGTCTTCATTAAGAGGGCTAGCAAGTTCCCTAGGTAAATGCTGGAATTTTTGAACAAGCAGAGAAGCCTTCTGATTGGATAGAGAATTGTTTTTCCAGTCCAAGTGAAAACATAAATTAAAGTAGCAAATTTGAGCAATTGTTAACTGCGATTTGAAGTTATATGTACAGTAGCCATTCTGAAACGTAGATCTCAAAATGCGTACTGCCTCTTGAGGAGCAAATTATATTTATTGCCATCAGTAGACATTGCAAAAACAGCTGTATTATGATCCATTTTATTAATCATTGTGCTTAATAAGTTGATGTTTGAAGTTTGTCAGCAGCACTAAATTTTTAAGGACAAATCCATTTAAAGAACTTGTAGAAGCACACCACTTCTTTGTAGAAACAATTGCTTTGGTTATGTGCTAAATTGGCTATCCTTGGCAGCAGTCCAAGATAAGGTCCACCTGATTATGTTTTTCTTTGAGTAACATTTTTACAGGGAATGTTTTACAGGGTTGCAACACCATTTTTTCATTATGTCCTTTTACTTGCTTGCCTAGATAATCAACAGTTATGGCCCTTATGAAGATATTGCTCAAAGTGAAATCACTTGCCCTCCATGATCCTCCCTGCCCTGGCCTATTCTCTGCTTATCATGCACCACTTAGGGACCCCAATGCTTTTCCAAAGAAGCTAGAATTTTTGAAATTTGTATGATCCGATATCTCTTCTTCTGCATTATATTTTCAATTGAGAAGTCTAAAACACAATTCCATCATCCTTCAAGCTTTTCCACTCCTAGATGCAAAGTAACGCATTTAGAGTTATATTATTAATGAACTCTAGCCCGTTATAATCCTTCCTCTTCAAAATGAGCTCAAAATTCTGAGAAATTTTGTCCATAATCGTTCTTATCCACTGTCAATCCTCATTCAGTGATCAATTTTTGAACAAAGTATTTAGTAGCATAATTAGATCTTAGCATAATTATAGATGTAGTGCCAGCTTGAACCAGAGTAGCTCTAGTAGTCAATTAGCGGCAATGACTACCACAAAATACACTACACTGGATTCCCAGCTATTCTTGAGTAAATTTTGTTCCTTATACCTTGTACTTTGGAAATATCTTATACATTCACTGGGACACTTTTTGAATGGTGAACCTTGGCTTATATTTGACTTCATGTTTGGGAAATCAACAGAGTTCCTCTGGACAAACACAGGTAAGTGCTGTGTGAACTGAAGTGGCCTGAGCTAAGTGGACTATCCTGTGTGATAATGGTATATTAGAATGGTAGGCTTCGCTTGATGTTTACTTCTGTTATCATATATACTTTCTATGGATGCACCCTGTTGCTGCATTGATAGCTTTCATAATTGCCGATATATGTTGCGATGGTTCTTCAGCTGGTGGAAAATCTTTTGGCAGGTTTCTGTTGGGTATTTTCTTTCAGATCTCGGAATGATATTTTGGCTCTATCCGTCTTTAGGTGGAATGGAGTATGTAAGTGATTTCTTGCTTATGGATCCATGGATTTTATAATAAGTTTTCCTTCTTGTTGGAGCATCAGTAAAGTTTTCTTGCTCGTGCATCTTTTCGTCCGTACTGTCATCTCAAACTAATTTTATTTCTTTCTATTTAGCAAGGTAGTGAGAGATTGAAAAAGAGTTAAATCTTCATAATTAAGACAGATCTTTGGCTGAGTCTGATGATTTATTGAATTTACTAAATACTGTTTGTCAAAACAAAGTTAAATTCTGAAACAATAACCTTGAATGGAGTTATATGCTCAAATATGGTATTGTGGATGATTTGACTTATGCAAATACACTGAATGAGAGAAAACGGTAGATTTCTTCATAGAGGCAAGTAATAGCTGCTGATGAGTCAGTACCCCTTGGTTTCAGGTTATACATCATTCACTTTCTGGAATTGCTGTAGCCTATTCTATGGCTTCTGGGAAGGGCAGCTTTATACATACATGGTCCTTATATCCGAGATTACAACTCCAGAGATCAATATGAGATGGTATGTTTGTTATAACTGGAGTCCTTTATTAGCTTTTCGAGTAGTCACTGTAATATGCATTTTGAAGGTTTCTCGACACTTCTGGGATGAAGAAGTCTGCTGCGTACCTCATCAATGGCGTTGTCATCTTCATTACCTGGTTGGTGAGTCTTTATTCTATTTCTTTGTCCTTCCGAGATCTAGACTCTCAGAGGCAATATCGAGACGGAGAAAATATCTTAGATATTTGCTTGGAGGGTTGTTTATTACACCTAGGCCAGGGTATGCTGATTGTGTCTGTCAACTTTGTAGAGATATTTTCCCACTTCATATTCAGATATATCATGAACTGTCGTGACTTATGAGGGAGAAGCTCTTTTTTGAGCTGGTTCTGATATAGTGCTAAGCATACTCTATGTTATGTGCAGGTAGCCAGGGTGCTTCTGTTCGTTTACTTGTTCTACCATGTTTATTTGCACTATCATCAGGTGACAGCAGCTTTCTGAGAACATGCGTTTAATTTGTATCTCCAACTTTCCAAGGAATCTCCAACTTCAGATTCCTTGGAAGACCTGTTATGTCCTTCATCATAACTAGTTAGTTTCTTCTTTCGTGGTGTGCATAGAAAGTCATGGCACCTTTTTTTAATGGACAGCACTGGCTGTTGGAGATGTCTAAGAATTTGATATTAGAACTTGAATTTGTGGATTCTAACAAGATTTTGAGTAACTGCCCTTCAGGGAAAAAGAAAGACGTAATGAACTCAGCCTGTTAAATATTATTTTTCTGGCTTCCCAGGCATGCGATGCATATCTCATCGTTTTTGAATCATATTAATAGTACAGCAAGTATATTTCTTTAAAGTCCAATACCTACTAGTTCAATGGTATTCTTGTCTAGTAGTGTAGTCGGTTGTCTTTTGACCTGTCCATCGGTTACTTCTGTATTCACAAACAAATCTCAGCGATGATACCATGCCACTTTTGTCTTCTTGGCAGGTCATTGAGATGCACATATGCGGGTATCTATTGGTCTTTGTGGTGCCGGCAGCGCTTGCGCTCATGAACCTGATGTGGTTTGGGAAGATCATCAAGGGTTTGATGAAGACATTAGCTAAAAAGCGGTGAAGATCACACGTACGTTCTGCCGTTCGTTTTGCCACATGCCCTCCTAGATTCTCTGTTGTAAAATTTGTGGTTACGTTACCCTCATAGTAAGAAAGTCTAAACAGCCCACAGAATCAATATGATCATCAAACTGACCGATAATCTTGTCACTGTACATGCCGATAGTTTCTGATTCCGATGCCATATATAATGGGAAGAAGTGAGTGAGGTTTTCTCTACTTTGTGGACTGGCGTTGCTGATTTTGTAGTCTTGATGATGCACTGACATGATCTGTTTGAGACCTGCAATGCCAAGTGGGTTTATGGAATACAAGTTAACATGATTTCCAAGGCCACTGGCAATTGCAAGTAACATGGAAAAAGATTGAGAGGGCGACAAGCCAGGAAGGTAAGCAGCCAAACGGGAGAGAATCAATGATCGATGAAGCCAAGAACAGCAATCATCACAGACAAAAGGGTGGCAGATGAAACCCAAGAAGAGAAGGCAAATGTGCCTGCAAAAATGATGTGGTTGGAGGGGGGTTAATCCGAGGATCGATCGACATAAGACGGGATAAAAGTAGGTGATCGAAAGCCGAAAGAGTGGGTGGATCTTTAGGAGTAAGAAGTAAGCAAGTTAAAAACGAATCTTTTAAGCAAGGTAAAAACGAATCTTTTGAGCCGGCATAGGTTTTTTTATTTTTTTAGGATGACCAATGGCAGCTATGCGTAAACTACGGGGGTGTGCTCGGGCAGGGACTCACCTCCCATGGCTCCCCACTTTAGTCGCACATCATGACAAGTTGGGGAATCGAACCCCGGCCTTGCGTGTGGCCAACGTGCGATTCCACCAACTAGTCACCACAGGGTGGTTAGTTAGCTGGCATAGTTTGTTTAAAGGAAAAGTGTTTTTGGGAAATTGTTTTTTGACTTTCCGATGCTTGGATGACGGAAAATACTTGATCTATGGAAAACGAGTTTAGACTAATGAAAAATAAATTTTCCTTTTGGTAAGAAAGAAATCACTTTATGTAGATTGCTAAACTAATGAAAATCAACCATTTTCCTCAAAAATGATTTTCATGAAAAATATATTCATTTATCATGAAGTTTTTGGCAAAATAAATATATTTTTAATATGTTTTAAAGAAGTTTTTCTATTTTTCAGCAAATGAACGAGAAGTGATTTAGAAAGGACTTGCGTATTGGACCGATGCAAATAAACGAGCCTTCTATTGTTAAGGGGTCTCAATCATCTTTTTGACTTCTCTATATTTCGTGAATATCGTGTCCATGGACAAATGTGTCATTTCATACTTTTTGCTTTATCTTTCACACGTTTTAAATATTGAAAATTTTTCCATCCTATAATAAAATTTTCTTATAAGATTTCAAAATCTAAAAATATTATTCTTTTCCATAAATAGCACTGCATATTGCTCGTATTGTCCATTTTCATCACAAATTTCTTTATGTTACTCTCATAACTCAAAATCTCCTAATGTGATGATGGTGCTCGATGGTTTAGATGTCAATTTCCCGTGTCACTGCATGAAAAAACAACTAAGTTAGCAACTACTAATATAAAAAAGCCAACCTAGCTTTAATTTTTTTCTTACTTTTGTTCATGATCCCTTTTCGCTCATTTTTGGTACACTATCGTATTACTTTTTATTTCTCATATGGGAATATTCGTTTGAATCCCGATAACTATAATTTATCACGTTACTTAATATATTAATTGAATAATTACTCTGCACATTTGATGATCACACTTTAATTTTCGGCACCTGAAGCCATTGAGCACCTTCGACAACTTTCATCTGTCAACTAACTTAATCAATGAATCAATGAAAATTCATTTGATGTTATACCGTGGAACTCAAAACAGTCAAAAAAAAATTGTCATTGGATGATATCGTATTTCCTTCTTTGCATTCAAAATTATCATTAACTCAATGCTGAGTTTTAACTACTTATTTTCTGGTTTCATCAAGATATTTGTAGGTTAAAAGTTTAAGCCAAACATTTAATAGGATTATTATCCTATTGAGATTCCATCATCATCGTTGTTTTCTTTAGATTTTTATTTTATTATTTATCGTCACGGTGGGTGTACTTGTGATTAAATAAAACCGTCTCACACATTTTTTTCCCTTTCAACAAATAAAAGATGGCCGAAGACATGATCAAAGAAAGACAGCTGGGAATTTTTCAATCGCCGAGAGCAAGATGGACACGGAAAACCCCAACTTGACCTCCCACAAAAATAAAATAAGGAAAAAAACCGAAAAGTAAAACCGGAAAAAAAAAGAAAAAAAAAAGAGAGGAGAAGACGGACGGATCCACCACGTCATTCCCGAAAGGGCGACGCACCGGCCGCGATGTCGCCTCGTGGAATTTCTGCGCCTACACTAGGATTAAAAAACTAAAGAAATAAAAATAGAAGCAAACATGGCTAGTGTCATGAAAAAGAAAAACTCAAGTTAGGTACACGTAAAGAATTTATTACTCATCGGTGGGCAGCTGAGTTGATTCGATTTTCAAAGCACTTCATCGCAAGGTTTTAGGATCGAAACTCCACAACTATTAACACGCTTTAAATGGGGGGTCATGGTGGTGTGAGGTCTTGTATTAACTCCTCAAGTATTGACGCTTGGTTCGGTGCATCACCACGCATTCTACGGGCCGTGGGCTACCAGCGGACTTGGCGAATTGTGAGCATAAAAAAAAGAAGAATTTATCTCAAATTAATTTTTATTAAAAATTCCAAATTTATTTTAGATTAATTTTTGGTCATTGAAATCCATAAATTAATATATTTGCGAAAAAATGTACATTTTCAATAATAAATTGATACCTTTATAATAAATATATAGTAAAATTTTAAATTAGTATATGCGGTTGTCACGCTTATCAAATTGAGTAATTTAATAGTAAAATTTAACATAAATAAATAGAAGATAAATTTATTATAAGTATATTAATTTGAAATTTACTTTTAGATGTAACAATATTAAAAATTTTGGTAGCGTTGATCGACTAAGAAAAGGAAAATATACCACCCACCTAGGTGGCGCTGCCGCTTGCTGGTGGCGAGCTTCTCCCCCTAACGCAAGGGGGAATTCGATTCCTGGGCATCGCAAGGTGACTTACTCTACAAGACGTGTGTGGTGGGCTAACACGTGCCCCCAAGGTTTACCACCCTTATCTCGAGTTTTTAGGCTGTCCATGCCAGTTGACGCGGTACGCGGGTTCCAGATCACCAAAAAAAAAAAAAAAAGAAATGGAAAAGATGAGCGTATCCACCGCGTTCTTCCCGAGTGGCGACGCACCGGCCGCAATGTCACCATGTGGAATT
The DNA here is from genome assembly GCA_014182585.1 of Eucalyptus coolabah. Classification (NCBI taxonomy): domain Eukaryota; kingdom Viridiplantae; phylum Streptophyta; class Magnoliopsida; order Myrtales; family Myrtaceae; genus Eucalyptus; species Eucalyptus coolabah. The sequence continues at coordinate 27,775,034 of CM024624.1, forward strand.
GCTGCGCCAAAACCAAGATTAAGAAATTAAAGAAATAGAAATATAAGTAAAGTGTCATGAAAAAGAAAAACTCAAATCAGGCACATCGCAAAAAAATTATTTTAAATTAATTTTTATTACAAATTTTAAATTTATTTCAAATCAATTTTTTGATGACGAAAATCTTCAAATTAATATATTTATAACAAATATATCCTTACAATAATAAATCAATACATTTATAATAAATAAATGGTTAAATTGATATATGCGTCAATTGTCACGCTTTATCAAATTGAGTAATTTAATAGTAAAATTAACATAAATAAATGAATGATGAATTTATTATAATTATATCAATTTAACATTTTATTTTAGATGTAACAATATTGAGATTTTTGGTAGCGTTGACTGACTAAGAAAAGGAAAAGACGGACGCATGCACCACGTTATTCCCGAGTGGCGACGCACCGGCCGCGATGTCGCCGCGTGGAATTTCTGCGTCGAAACCAAGAAATTAAGAAAAAAATCAAAAGAAACAGAAAATAGAAAATAATAAATAAAATAACAATAGCGGAAAAAAAAACAAAAAAGAAAAGGTAGGAAATCGCATACGCTGGCGTCGCTTGAAAAAGGCGAAAAAAAAATCAATCGCTTTCGACGACGACGACGAAGGAAGGAAGGAAGGAAGAAGAAGAAGCAAAGGAAAAGAAAAGCTCCGTTGGTTGGGAACGTTCGCCCCTCCTCCTCCTCCTCCTCCTCCCAATTTCCTCCGCCGTCAACGCCTCCCCTTCCGCCTCCGCCTCTCCCTCCGATCGCCGATCGCCGCCCGCCGATCTCCGATCCCGACCGATGGCCACCTCTGGCAACAAGAACATCAATGCCAAACTGGTGAGCCGCCCCCACTCCCCTTTTTCTTCGGTCCTTCTCGCCGGCGATCGGGAAATCGCGGCGCTCGTTTTTCCGGTTGGTGTTCCGGAGGTCTTTCCCGGGGGCTCGATGCGGTTGCGGATTTCGGATTTCGGATTTCCTGCCCCGTCTTCTTCGATCGCGAGTTTTTTTTTAGGGTCGGGGATGAGCTCCTCGGCTTGCGGATTTCCTGTCGGTTTCGGTCGCGGAATCGGGAGGGATTGTTTGTTAGGGATGATGATCGTCTGCTCGGGCGCGTGCGCTTTTCGCTGGGAGAGTTTCGATCTACTTGAGCGTCGGCCCTTTGATTTTTTTTTTTCTTGGGATTTGGGGGTTAGGATGAAGCTAAAGTGCGCGTGCTTGGTTCTATACTTCGTCTCCGTTGGGAATTCGATACTTTTCGCCGTTTTTGAGTAAGGAAGGGTTCGTTTTAGCTTCGTGGAGCAATTTTGGTTTTGATGCTCGCGGTAAATATGTGTGTTCGAGCTGTGATGATGTGGTTGATAGTCTTCGTACTGCGGCTTCTATGTTTTGTAATATGTGCTGTTGCTTCCTTATGTTGAATATGCCGTGCTTCATATTGCGGGCTGCGGGTGGTGTGCAGCTACAATTGGACTTCAAAATTCGACATGAAAATTGTTGTTTGATCATTTCTTGCTTTGTCTTTCTGGTTCTTGGGAGTTCTATTCCTTGTGTCATCTCTCTAAACTTCCTGAATGCCCTATTTTGCTTTGCTACGTTATCATTTGGAGAAGATAGTGCTAAAGAGGTGCAATGAAAAAACAAAAAGGGAAAATTCTAAGGTGGGAATATAGCAGGGTAGAAAAGTGAAATTTTGGCAATGCTAGATTGAAAAGTCGATGTATAGTTGATCAAAAGTGCTTATGGGTGCAATAGAAAGATAATGAGAAAATAAAGATTAGTGGCTAGAGGCCCTTATGATTTTTCTGCATTACTGTGACTTTGTGGCCTTATGCCAATGACCTGGTTGCAGAGAATCTAGTGCATTACTGATGGTGATCATGACACCGAACGATAAGTGTGATAAACATATTATATCTTTACTCTGCTTACCTAGAAAACTTGCATAGTGAAAAGCGTATCATCTTGCTGTTTCATAATTGCAGGCTTTTGTTGATGACCCCCATCTATATTTTCTTAAGGTTTCATGCTTGCTTTAACTTGAAATGGTTATGATTCAGTGATCGTGATCTATTTATTTCTGTGCTTCTTCACGAGCTGATTACTTATTTCATCGAACCTTCTGTTTTTACTCGTTCCTTTTTGTACATTAGGTGCTTCTTGGAGATGTTGGAGCTGGAAAATCTAGCTTAGTACTGCGGTTTGTTAAAGGCCAGTTCGTTGAATTTCAGGTTCACAAACTAGAGTATTGATTTATAATTTCCAGCTGATTTTGTTTCTTGTCATAGTAGCTTGACTATGAAGTACTTCTGATGTTGTAGGAATCCACCATCGGCGCTGCCTTCTTTTCTCAGACTTTGGCTGTAAATGATGCAACTGTGAAGTTTGAGATCTGGGATACAGCTGGCCAAGAGAGATACCACAGCTTGGCTCCCATGTACTATAGAGGAGCTGCGGCAGCAATCATTGTGTATGACATGACAAACCTAGTAAGTGAAGCTAACAACAATCCAATTATTGCCTCCAATGCTGTATGATGTTGCTAAGTCAACTAATCTTTGACTGTTGGAAGAGATCTTCGTGCAAAATAATAATTTTCAGTACAATGAATTCATGTAACATGCGAATCGGCTTCTTTTGGCTTCCAATTTTAGCATTCTAGCACCTAAGTTTTCAAAAGATGATCATTTTCTGATAATGGAGTTGCATAAGCTGGTCCTTTACTTTTGATTCTTGGGAACCATGGCCAAATTGCCATGTACAAGTTTGTGTCCTCAAGAGGTCATTACATATTCTTTAGTTGAATTTTTGCTCCCATGGTATGAGTTCTCTGTGGAATTATAAAAAGCGAACCGATTTATCCTTCTCTAGAGACCTGGCTGACCTTTGTTGGGTTGGAGTCATGATTAATTGTTGGTTTTGGTTGTGAAAGTGCTCTTGTTCTTTCTGTGTATCTGGAAGTGACGGCTTATAAACTCAATGAGTATAACAATTCTAATTGCCTAAGACGTTGCACACTGGCAGTCTCACATCAATGATGATAATGTTGGCAGTCTCACAATTGTTCTGTTCTTTGATATCAGCATTGCATTTTAATGATCTTGTGGTGTCCTAAGTGTGCTTGTCTTGAGTATATCTCTATTAGGTGCATACTGTATCCTTGCTTATGTTAAACTGTTTTTGTTGAAGATTTATTCTCTTTTTTTTTTCCACAGGATATACTTGAAACCTGTTGATGTATTATTCTAATCATGGTGCATGATCCAATTTTCCTTCTTATGTTCAACTGCCTTTGCATGATGTTTGTGTTTCCTCTTGCTAATTACTCGGATTGCCCTTATAATCTAGCTTTTTTTTTCTCTATTCATATTTACCTGAGTGTCACGCTTGTATATGGAGGTGAGGCATTGATGATCTGACTGTTTGTATGACATGACATATGATTTGTTCAAATATGGTTGTATTTATCTGCCTTGCTAAAGATCTATGTCCATATCAGAAGACTTTAACTTTACAGTTCTGCATCTGCTTCGGTGCTCTGCAGCTTAGTGCTTTCTTTTGGCTTAGATGTTTTCCTAGCAAAGTGACAAGACTGTTTTCTTTCTTGTAGGCATCATTTGAGCGAGCCAAAAGTGGGTTCAAGAACTTCAGGCACAGGGTAGTGATTAAATCGTTTTGTTTAATTTCTCTATGTTATAGTTATGTGTTTGGCTTTGCCATTGGCGTTTATGTTTATTTATGTTTTGTGGCTTCTAAGTAGGTAGACTTTTTAACTTCTTGATCTCCAATATGCTTGCGACTTTTTGTTCTTCTTTTTTTTATGTTTAGTATAACCTTGGGGTGCCGGTATACACAATCATATTGTGTAATTTATCATGGAGGTGTTTGGATTTGACCTCCTTATGTTTCTTCAGCAAGAACCTTATATCATCTTATAATAATTTCATGGTTAGTAGTTGAGCTAACTAGCTGTCTCCATTCCTGTCAAAGGTAACCCTAACATGGTTATGGCTCTCGCTGGAAATAAAGCAGATTTGTTGGATGCCCGGAAGGTTACAGCTGAGGTAATTACAGTTTTCCTGCTGTTTTGCTTTTGAGGTGATTGCTTCTGTTTTGTCTGAAATTATATTTTCTTTTATCAAGAGGTAAGTGCAATTTCATTGAGGTGGCAATAAGGGGTGCCTACCTCAGTATACGCTAGATGTTAGATATCTACATCTTCCAATCTCATGCAACGTTTGGAGAAGAAATTAATTGAGAAGAACCGATACTCCTTTTTATTTACTATGTATTCTGTGCACGCTCCTCTTCCTCTCCCTTCTCTGTAGACAAAATCTTGTATGAGAAATCTTTGTGGATACTTGTGTTTATCTTTGCACAATCTGATGCCTATCCAACCCTTCAGTCCTCTACAGAAATCATCTCGTTGGCTAAAGATGTGTGAAATCAGGAAAGTTAGTCTTGTGAAGTTTATCCTTTTTATAGATAATTGGTTGGGAGATTGTTCATGCTGCTTTTTGATCCTTATTTGTAACCTTGGGCAATCCTTATATTCTGCAGTCCTAATGAAAGGTGGAACTTGATGATTACTAATTCCTGAAGGTCAAAACTTATAACTATTGCAAAGTGCATGCATCAAAATGATACTATTTGAGTTGGTTAGATAAATTGGGCATAGAGCAAAGAAAAGAGTGTCTCCATTGATTTTTTTATGATGTGAGTTGACTCCAATTCAAAGTGGTCATTGTCATTTACAGAGATGACCGACTTTTTGGAGCTCAATTGGAAGTCAAGCTGTGTATTAATAAACCAAGCCTAACTTTGTCGAGGTCACTGTCAATAGGCAAGGCATGAGAAGAAGTTGATTGATTATGCAATGGCACTGTTGACAATGATTTTATGGCTCGGTTTCTAGTCAGCATAAAGGTTTTAATTGATCATCTTTATAATTGATATCAGTCAAAGGAGAAACTGTAGGTTTGGTCCAGATTGTTGGATAATGAGACTCATTTTTAATTGTTGTCCTCTATAAATTGCTTATGTCTGGTCCCATTTTACCGCAGGAAGCACAAACATACGGCCAAGAACATGGTCTCTTCTTTATGGAAACATCTGCAAAAACTGCTGCAAACGTCAATGACATTTTCTATGAGATAGGTATTACTGTCTTGTCAATGTATTTGTCTCGCGAATGCTTAGTTTATATTATGCACACCATTGCTTGACTGGTTTTCATGTACATGTACTCGTCTTTGCTGTAGATACTGCATGCTGTGAACTCCGTTATTAGGTTTAGAAATTTGGATATTGCTTATAATTTGTCTCTGCTCTCAACAGAGGCTGGTGATTTCAGCGAATTATCTACAATACCTTCTATAATGAAATGTTCCTGTCAATTTTTGGGGTGCACATTTTCTTAGTTTGTCGATTCCATGTAACTTACTGTTTTATTTTTCATGGATACAGCTAAAAGACTACCCAGAGCTCAGCCAGCACCGAACCCGTCAGGAATGGTTCTCATGGACAGACCTGCCGAGAGGACGGCAGCTGCATCGTGTTGTTCTTAAAGTAGCCTTTGTCTGTGCTTTCTGTAAAAGCCCATGACGCCTTCTCCCCCAAAATGCATGATGAATTTTCGTCACTCAAATGTTGTCTCTGCCGAAATATCGCGGAATTGTACATGCTATGTTAATTTAGGCCCCTCTTATGCACAGTGTTATCAAGGGCGTGTGATATATAATCTTTCATATATAAATGTAATGACTATGGTTTGGCTCCTATATTGTTCTATGCTCGTGAGGATTGCGAACCAGTTTCGGTGCTCTTAATGATATTCTGACTTGGGATCCTTTTGGTAGGATCGTGGTGTGTTGGCAGTTGCGGTTGTCAGCAAAATTTGCAACTCTTTATTCCATGTTTTTTGGATCGAAAATCTACAGCAATCACCTCTTATATTTTTTCAATTTTAAAAGATTGGTCACTTAGACGATGATGTGATTGTGTTAAGATATAAAACCAAAAATCAATGCACATCCGTGGTCAAGTTTCCTATTCCAATTAGCACAAGCTTTTACCGTGAAGTGAGCTTCGTTCATGTTCCAGATTAATCAAATATCATTTAAAGAAGCCAACACGATATATTTCTCTCTAAAGTATTCATGTGTGTATATAATATATAAGAACGGAACGGAAAAGTAAGTATATTTACATAATTACCATAATAGAAACGGAAAAGTAAGTATATTTACATAATTACCATAATAGAAAGGAAACGCCTCAACACTATAGAAGACATTAGAATCCGGCATTAAAAGAAACGCTAAACAAGAATTGAATAACAGCAAAATTCCATCACTTTCTCTAAAGGTTAATTTTTTTTTTTCCTTGGTCACCTAACAATTAACAAAAGAAATACTAATTCAAGTTCAAATATAATTGAATGATATGGTGGTCATTTAATTCGCCTTGTGAAGAAGGCTGAAATCGAACTTGCTAGCAATAGGATCCCAACGTATCCCGATCTCATCGCCTTCAGCCAACTCCCTCCGCTGCACGAACTCCTTCATCCAGCACCCCTTCAGGACGTAGGACCCGGACGATGCCCAGTAAGCAAACACCAGTTGGTGCTCGGAGTGTGTGTCTTCGTCCCACACCACGACCTCGGCACCCTCGCTGCTCTTGACTCGCGTCGCTCTCTCTTCATCCATGCACGGGAGCACGTAGGTCGCCACGCCCGCCCGAGGGATCAAGAGCCTCGACAGGTGGCCAAGATCGCTCTTCGTAAGCGTCTTCTTGATCTTGTAAGGGTCATAGCGCAGCACCAGCTCCGTGGAAACGTCCCCGCATCTCTCTTCCTCTACTTCACATTCGGAGGCCCCTCTCTTTCCCTTCTGGCTTCTACAGCGCTTCGCCTTCTTATCCACAGTCGGAGTTCCGTCGTCAGTGAGTGAGGCCTTGACTTTCGCTCCGGTCGGGCTGGAGTGGCACTGAGTTCCTTAGTGTCCAAGTAACCCCTTGTCGGATCCGGCGTGAGGGGAAAGAAGACGCGAGCCGGCACCACCACTGCAGCAGACGAAGTTTCTCGGCCCTCTTCTTTGTGATTCCTCTCGTGGTCGTGCATATAAGAAACGCATGACGAAGAGCCGATCGACGGCAGCAGCGTGTGCAACTCGCCTCTCGGGACGTCGCCAGTCGGAGGCAATTCCAGGGTGAAGGGATCGACAAGCTTCATGGTTTTCGGGTCGAAGAAACAGGAAAAATTGCTCCGCAAGAGCAACAGAGGCCAACACGGTGCAGAGAAATTTAGAGAGAGAGAGAGAGAATAGAAACCAAGACGACGAGGACTAGGAGGTTCGAGAGAATATATAGTTTACCGTTGTTTGCTGTTGGAAATGGGATTAGGAGTCCGGTTCGGATTAGTGTACGTCGGGGATTATTAAAAAAAGGAAATAAATCCAAGATTCCATATTGATTTCCGAATAGCCTTTTTTTCTCCTTTTCCGTAAGGGATTGAAGGGCAAATTCATTAATCTTCACTTAAATTTTCCCACTAATGGTTTTATTCTTTTTTCAATAATAGAGAACCGCATGGATTTGTGATTGTTTACTTATTCCAGTCAAATTATCACATTTTAGGAAATATGTAGTCTTATATTACATGCCCAGCGTGAGGCCGCCCTCGCGGCCATTGGCGAGGTGGCCGGTGAGGTCGAGGTTGACCTCGACCTCATTGGCCATCACCTCTACCGGTCGCTAAGGTCCAGCCATTGGTTGGAGGAAGAAGGAGGAGAAGAAAAAAAGAAAAAAAAAGAAAAAAGGAAAAAGAAATTCAAAAAAATTAAAACATTATTAAAAGTTGTGTACATCGGCGCCGATCAAGCCACGTCACCCGGCCGACGTCTAGTCAATAAAATCCGGCCAAAATTAGCTGGAAGTGACTAAATTGACAAAACATAAAAATGTTTAGGACTTAATTGGCACCAAAAAAAAGTTTATGACTAAATTGACACAAATGCAAAAAGTTTAGGACTTTTTTTTAACACTTTTCCCCTTTGTAGTTCAACTTGATTCTATCTAATTGTAATTTGATCACTTTGAGCAATCGGTACCGGTCGCATACACACAGGTTTTTGGGTTTTGTCTTGATAAAAATATCTCGCAAAAAAGAAACAATAGCTATTTTATTAGGCACAATAAAATGAGTAAACACCTTATTTTAGGTAGGAAAAAAAACCACTAAAGCCTTAAATTATACTCACTGCAACACATTTACCCTAAACATTTTTTTTTTTTTTTTTTTGTGATACAAAAACCCCACACTTATACTCATGTGACATATTTACTACTAAATTTTTATGATACAAAAAAGTCTAAACTTATACTCATTTGGTATATTTATTTTAAAATTTTTTTATGGCAAAAAAAATCTCAAATTTGCATCCGTACGACACATTTACCTCAAATTAAGTTTGGGGTAAATATGTTGCATAGGTATAAGTTTATGATATTTTGTGTTACAAAAGAGAATTTGGAGTAAATTTGTCACAATTAGTATAGTTTAGGGTTTTTGGTTTTTTTTTTCTTTTTTGCTTAAAGGTATGGGCTCTTGCCTACTACTCTAGAGAGACTTAAATTTGCAGGGTAGTTTTGTCACCAAAAAATAATAATTCCTTTTGAATTACAGATATATTTTACTCGAACCCTTACTCGAATAAGTGAATTAAGGATTTTAATTCCCACATTTTAATGTTAAAAATTTGGAGGGATGAAAATAAGATGTACAATATATACAAGAAGTACCTGAAACTCAATTTTCGTTCAAACCTTAACCAGCTTCAAGTCAAGTTGGATTGGAGTTACTGAGACAATGATGTGATTGTGTTAAGATATAAAACCAACAATCAATGCACATCCGTGGTCAAGTTTCCCATTCCAATTCGCACAAGCTTTTACCACGAAGTAGGAAACCTTGAGCTTCATTCATGTTCCAGGTTAATCAAATATCATTTAAAGAAGCCAACACAATATGTTTCTCTCTGAAGTGTACCTTCGTGCATGTAAATAATATGTAAGAACGGAACGGAAAAGTACGGAATTACCATAATTACCATAATAGAAAGGAAACGCCTCAACAATATAGAAGACATTAGAATCGGGCTTTAAAAGAACCGCTCAACAATAATTGAATAACAGCAAAATTCCATCACTTTCTCTAAAGGTTAATTTTCCTTTTTTTTTCTCCTTTGTCAAAAAACAAAAGAAGTACTAATTCAAGTTCAAATCTAATTGAATGATATGGTGGTCACTTAATTAGACAACTAAAAAAATTCATTATTGACACCAACCTATACCTAAACTTTTTCTTGAACGATAGAAATATTTTTCATTTATACATTTTTATAATCAACACAAGCCATCATTTTTCAAGAATTTTTTCCAAAATGTGGATTTTCCGTGAAACAAACTGACTTCTTAAGCTAATCCCAATCTTTCAAGCTTCCTAAGTCAAATGGGTTTAGGGAAAAAGTAATGCGTTGAGTGCTTCAATTAGGGCAATCATCTAACGTTAATTATCTGCATCGTCTTCCAAGATTCAATAATTCTGGAGTCTAGAGGTATAGGTCTTTATGGTTAACCCGAGTTTGTTTAGATTTTTCAAGAAAAAGGAAAATTTAGACGCCGTTCATTTTGTGGAATATGAATAATTTGGAAATCATTTTCCTTAAAAATGATTGCTTGGAATAATTAATCAACAAAAAATATTTTTATTAATGACAAAAATTATATTTAAATATTTTCATAGATGACAAAAAAATATTTTTTCGCTTGTTCATTTTTTAAGCAATACGGACGATCATTTTTCAAAAAATATTTCTCAAATCATTTACTTTTAGCAAAACAAACGGATAGTACCAATTTAATTTTGTCTCAAAGAAAATGGTCCAACAATGTATACGTAGCATATTTCTTCACCATTGCCTAATTAGCAAGTGCGTATTACATTACTAATTGGCCGGATATTATTTGTGCTTCAAACTTGTCAACTAAAATATTTATTCTTGCCAAATATATCATGTGGCTGTTTTAATATATCACTCCATGTCTACTCTTAAAAATAACAAAAAACAAAAAACAATTTGCGGAGATATTTCTCGATCAATTCTACATCTTAAATTTGTCAGTTTGTAGATCATTTCATAATGTGGAAAGATCATATATTAAAATTCAAATTGTGTATAATTCACTTTAAAAAGAGTAGTAAAGGGTCGTGTTTTTCACTCCCTTGACTTAGACTCTATTTGTGTTTTGATCACATGATTCATTATGAGGCCCCTCACTTCTATTACAAAAGGTCCTCTTTTTTTTTTCTTTTTCTTTTTATTTGGTCAACTCTATTTATTTTGTTTCTTCCTTTTTTGTTCTTGCGGGTCACACCAATGATTTTCAACTGACGTGAGATTTGAAATATTTTCCTCACAAAATCAGTACGCAAGAACATATACTACCACATAAGATATGGAAAATAAGAAAAAAAAAAAAAATTGATATTTGATCGAATCAACGTCGAAAAATTTTAAGTCAAACCATTCATGAATTCCGACAAAAAAAAAGGTTTTGTTTATGTCACGTGGCAGTTCAGATTGGTTTCGAAGGAATCTATTTTGATGTCCCCGACCGAGAGACAAGCTTTCTCGGATGTTAGGGCGGAGTATTAGTAGGTAAAAAGTTTAGGGTCAGCCGAAAACATGAAGATAAAACTTCTCCTTGGCTACGATTATTTTTCTCATTGTCATCGTTAATGTTGGCAACATCGGAAAAACGGCACGAAGAGAACATGGGTGGTGCTGGCGGCGAGTGATCGATGATGATCGGAGGAGATTTGGCGTTGGAAGAATACAAATGTATTCATGGGTTTCTCGCTTTCTTTTTGATCCATGCTTTTTTTTTTTTTCGGAGAGACGGGCACAAAATTCAACGGCAAGAATATGTCGATCCACCCTTTAATGATGAAACAATCAATGGTTAGGATTTCGCTGTAATTATTTTCATAACGAAATATATTTCATCGAAAGTAATTGAATTATGCTAGCAGGGTGGTACAATGGTATAATAGTCAAAGATAATAACAAACTTTTCCTTTTTCACACACAAGCGCGTGGGAAATTATTAAACAAAACACAAACCTTTCTCTCTCCTATGAAAATTACGTGGTTGAGGATTGACGGTCTCTTTTCCAAGCTAACAATACCATTAGGCAATCACTTCCCAAAGTAATTCAAGGAAATTAAGGTTCTCTGCTAATTCTGAGTGGGGGATATCTCAAGCAAAAAGAGATGGATTGATTCTATTCATATTCTAAACAGAGCGGCTTGAAAATACAAAAGATGTAGTATTAAGATAAAAACACATGCAGCTACTTGATCGACGACGCGAACAAGGAAGGAAACTTAAAAATACAGTGCAAAAAAAAGATAACTCAAGCCCCTGCATTGCTCGTGCCAAGAGCAATCTTGTGAAGGACCTTAAAGTAGAACTTGCCAGAGGCCTCGTCCCAAAACATTCCGATCTCGTCCCCAATTTCCAACCCTAGCCCCCTGACGAACAGCTTGGTCCAACCTCCTTTCAGCACGTAACTTCCCGACTTCCAGCGGCGGAACACGAGCTGGTGCTCGCGTTCTGTGTCCATGTCCAGCACGAGGACCTTCTCGTCATCACCGCTCCTGATCCGCCTCACCATCTCCTCGCCCATCTTGGGGAACACATGGGCGTTCAGGCAGTCCAGTGGAAGCAGGAGCCGTGACGAGCCGTTGACGTCGTTTTCCGTTAGCTGCTTCTTGATCTCCCACGGGTCTCTGTAGAGCACCAGCTCCGTGGAGACGTCTAATGGCATCTTCCTCTCTGCACAAACGAAGCGGTATGTGGAGAGTGTGGTTTGGGAAGGTGGTGATGAAAGATGTGTTTATGGGTGAGCATATAAAGAACCACAAAAGCAAGGGTTCTGCTCGAGCGTAGTCAGCCAGCTTGACTTTGCTTAGCGTCCAGCACATCATTGATGTGCGTCAAGCCCATCAAATCGTTGCTATAAGCGTGGGACCCCCTCTTTAGAGGTGCCTAGATAGTGACCCAATTCTCAAATTGATGTGTGTCAAGCCCGTCAAATTGTTGCTATAAGCGTGGGACCCCCTCTTTTAGAGGTGCCTAGATAGTGACCCAATTCTCAAATTGATGTGTGTCAAGCCCGTCAAATCGTTGCTATAAGCGTGGGACCTCCTCTTTTAGAGGTGCCTAGATAGTGACCCAATATTGGATGGTTTGGAAGCGCCATGTCAGCGTGATCTCAGACTAATCATGGAGCGCCACGTGGACCGACGAGGCACTATGGGGTCGGCTCGCCAAGATGGAATTTTTGCATGTAAAATAATCTTCTCTCTCTTCTGGCCTGCAGAATTTCTGCAGGTAAAATAATCATGGGCAAGGCATTCCATCTCCTCTATTTCTCTCTCCTCTTTGCTCTCTCTTCCTCCTCCGACACTCCTTCCGGTCTAGCAATTCCTCCGACGACTGTCGCTCCCTCCCGACGACGGCCTTTCTCTATCCACTCAGGGCTCCATTCTCTCGGCACACTTCTTCCTAATTCGCGCTCTCTCCCGACGGTCGATTTTGCTCACCTCTCCCACGACCTCCACGCTTTTGGCGGTTCTTCCCTCGTGGTTCGGTGAGGTCTCGGGTATGCCCTCATGCTACGTCACTTCTTCCTTGCTCAGCAACACCGTACTGCCTCTCTCTCTCTCTCTCTCTGAGTGTGTCTCTTTGTGCATTCTTTCATCCATGAGGCAAGCATTTTTCAACTAGGGTTCAGGGGTTTTGCCACCCGTTCTTAGAGGTTCGTCCGAGCACCTCTCATTTTTGCGTGAACCCAGCGTGAATTTTATAGTCTTTCTTTCTAGATGACTACCCTTTTCACTTTGATGGGTCCTTTAGCAAAAGTTGACTACTAAGCGACAATGCGACAGTTTTGAATCCTAGATTTCGCTCTCTGATGCTAAGCCTTGCTTTGGTTCCTTAAAAAGTTGCTGACTTTTTCGCATGTTGTAGCTTAGCAGCTGCTTCGAGATTTTGGGTTGGTCCTTCTATCGTCTTGCTCGGAGCGAGCGAAATGGTGTCCAAAAGGGACATGTCGAATTCGTCGACACCTGAGTCGGTAGCGACTTCCGAGGACAAGAAAGGGAAGAAATCGAAAGGATTGGTGGCTTAGTTCCTAGTTCTACCAAAAGTCATGTCAAGGTATTGTCTTTTAATCGAACCTATCGTTCCACCCCTGTTTTGGGGACTTGACCATTTAGCATTCATTTTTCCTGCAGAAAAATTCTGGTGCAAGCATTGGTGAAGTCGTGTTGCCTAATAATGACCTGGCCAAAATTGAGGCAATGACATTTCATGAATTGAGAGCTACATTGAGGTGGGGATGAATTGTTTTAGTTGCAAGCATGTGATAATCGTTATAGTGTTTTCTGTGTAACCTTTACAAGAAGCAAAAATCAAGTTTTTCTATTTGATGCTTGAAAGGGAGATTATTGAGTAGGGAAGTGAATATTACTAATGGAAAACCATAAGGTCACGAGAATTTGCCTTTAACAAAGAGCAATTTGTTTATGAAAATGAAATTTTTGCATCATGCTTTTTCTCAAAATGATAATGAAACCTCGTAAGTCCTTTTTTTTTCTTTTTAAAGAGAGAGAAAATAATTAAAAAATAATTAAAAAATAAATTTAAAAAAATAAAAAAATTATAGAAAAGGGTGTATGTAGGGAAAAAAAAACAAACACAAAAGTAAAAACAAAAACCGAACTCAACTAGGACTTCGGTTCGGTTCGGTTTCGATTCAGATCAGATTTCGGTTCGGTTCAATAAATTTTCTTTTTGGTTCGGTTTGGTTTTATTTTTCGAAAAAAACCAAACTGAACCGAACCATTTACGTCCCTGCATGTGGGTCCTCTCCCGTTCAAACCCTTATTGACCGACCCCACTAAAGGAAGAAGCGACGTTACTTCTTTCTTTCCACTAAGATAAAAGAGTTCTTTTATCAGAGCCCCTTATATTGTCCTAGTCACCGTCCTCCCCTTTTGTTTCAACCCAATCGGGTTCCGGACAAGGTTGCAAGTGATCCAGCTACAGTCGGACAAGATGAAGTTGTGACGTAGGCGCTTGAACTACAAAGTGTTGCCTAATTCGCTTCAAATCAAGTTGGATTGGAGTTACTAAGTACTAAAATTGTACGATTCCCTAAAATAAAATTGATACAATACCAATATGAAGCAGCAAATATTAATTGGGTATCAAATAAATGCCCACTTAGAGTATGACACATCATATGTAGACTGGTCTTAGTTTATTTAACACTACTCTAGGAATTCGTTTATTTCAATAAAAAAATGAACGATTTGGAAAATATATGCCTAAAAATAATTGATTATATCACTTAGAATAATTGGGCAACAAAAAGTTGTCATTATTAACAACAATCTATGTTTAAACTTTTCGTAAACAATGTAAATATTTTTCGTATATACATTCTTTGTAAGCAATGCAAGTTATCACTTTTAGGAAAATGTTTTTCAAAATGGGGATTTTTCACAAAACAAACGGACTCTTAAGTTGATCCCAATCTTTCTAGTTTCCTAACTGAAAATGGTATTAGGTCCTAATGTGTTGAGTGCTTCAATTAGGACAATTATCTAATGTTAATTATCCACATCGTCACTCAAGATTCAATCGTTCCGGAGTCTAGAGGTACATCTCTTTATACTTAACCCAAGTTTATTTAGATTTTTCAAGAAAAAGAGAATATCTAGAGTGTCAATATCCATCTCGCGCTCCATGCAAGATAAATTTTTTCACTCAAAAGCTTAACCGGTCCAAAAGTGTATACATATCATATTTCTAACCATCGCCTAATTAGCAGTGTGTATTTCACTACTAATTGGCTGGATAATATTTGTGTTTTAAAATGGTTAGTTAAAATAGTTGTTCCTACATGCACCATAGCAGTTAGCATCATGTTGCTCAACAAACGAGCATGCCCAAAACCAGTATTTTTCTGAATAGCAAAAAAATCCTCTGGCAGTTTTAACGCATCATTTCTTGTCTACTCTTAACAAAAACAAAATAAGAAATTTGGGGATATATTTTTAAATCAATTCTCCATCTTAAATTGTCTACTCTTAACAACAACCAACCCGCCCTGAGGAATCCGTACTGCTCACGTACAAGCCCCGGCTTTCCGGTTTTGTCTTAATAAAAAGTCTAGCGAAAAGAACTAACAGCTATTTTACTAGGCAATATAAAATGAGTAAATACCTTATTTTAAGTAGAGGAAAAGTCATTAAAAATCCTAAATTATGTCTACTTAGACCTGTCAAATGGGTGGATCCAATCAAATTGGATCATAAATGGTCCAATCCAAATCGACCCGTTTAACTTCTTTTTGATCCATTTGTTGTAATGCAAAATTCTTGATCCATACTCGACACAACTAATTCCTAACATATACCCGATCCATTTAATTAAATCTTAGAAAGCTTATTTATCATGATATTTTTTTTCTCTTAAAAATGGTATTACTAAAACACTTTCATGTAATAAAAATTTTAGAAAATTCCTAATAAGGATATGAAGTGCTATCATTTTCTCAGATAAAAGCTTGACGTAGACATCATTTCAAATAAAGGCCTTGAGTACTATCATTTTCTTAAATAAAGGGCTTGAAGTAAATATTGTTTCAAATAAAGTTCTAAAATGATTATATCAATCTAAAAAAAAAGATCTTAACTCACTATTTGATAAGGGCAATTTTGTCTTTCAATTTTTTCCTTTTTTTCCATTTCTGTCCATAAAAGAAACATAATAATAATAATAATAATAATAATAATAATAATAATAATAATAATAATAATAATAATAATAATAATAATAAAGAACAAAGATGGGAGGGAGGGCTCCCTACCACCGGTGGGGGCAATAACGATGGCAGGTGGTGTTGCTGGCATCCGGGCTAGGGCCGTGACCCTTATTAATTGGATGTGAGGCCTTTACTAAAGGCGGGGAGAGGGCGATGATCCTCTCCTAGATTTGGACGAAGTCTATGGATACCGGGCGAGGGATGCCAAGATCTACGAGAGGGCCCAGCAGCCCTCGCCAGTGGGGGCAAGGGCGAGCAACCCTTGCCGAAATCTAGGAGAGGATTGCCGTCCTCTCTTGTCTTTGGCGAGGGCCAATAGGCCCTTATCTTCGCTAGCGAGAGTCACAGCCCTTGCCTAGGTGCCAACTAGGGTGAGGCAATGGCCTCCTCTCGCATCTCTTTTTTTTTTAATTAATTTTAAATTTAATTTTTAGACCAAAAATATAATTTAATCTAAATTTAAATTGTGAAATGCCTCTAGTTGGTTGGAATTTTTTGTCGATCGATGAGTGGTGAGGCTAGGCCTTTATTTTAAACAAATATAACCACTTTACATCATTCTTTGATATTGATATGGCCATTTCAGCTTTTATTTTAAATAAGGTTCATTTTAAGCTATTGTTTGAAAAATGAGTGCACTTTCGAGCTCTTATTAAGAATTTTTCCTAGAAATTTAGTAGAATTTTTTTATATATATTTTAAAAAGTAAGCCTCCATTTGTTTCTTGAAAAATATTTTCCAAGAAGTAGTTTTTAGGAAAAATACAATATTTTTGGTTTTTGCTTAACATCCAAAAATAAATTAGAAAATAATTATTGTTGTTTGGTATAAAAAAAATGACTAAATGTTCCTCCGTGCATTTCTTTAAATATTTTTTTAAATCGAATTTATAATTATAATTATTTTTCTATTATTATTTTTTAAATAAAAATTTTAAATTTTTTTTCTTCTTCTTTTTTAAGTAGAATTTTTTCTTTTTCCTTTTTCTTCGATTAGTTGTCGGCACGACGGTGGTCGGCAACTAGCCACGACGACGGTCCAAGAATCGCCACAAGCGAGCTTGAACTCACCTAATTCTAATTAGTCAAGCCTTGCTAGCCTTGAGCGAGGTTCTAGCCTCATTGGATCGGCAAGGTTGACCTCATTGGCCTCCAACGAGCTCATCCCTCGCTTGGCCAGTTGCTGGCCATTCTTTGTGCAGCCATCGGCTAAGGAAGATGAAAGTAAATAGAAAAAAAAGGTAAAGAAAAAGAAATATAAAAATAAACATAATTTTTTAAATAAGTATTTTTACAAGGGTAAAGAGGGAAAGATAGTGTGTGAGCCTTGGGTTGGAAATTTGTTTTAAAGTTCAACCCATTAGATCCATTTATTTTAGGCTTTCAACTTTTAAATCCATTTAAGTGGGCTCTTTGAATTTTTGATCGGAAAGGAATATATAAGATAATATATGAAATCCAGGGATTTTGATATATTCTATATACTTTTTGATTATTACAGTAATAAAATTGGATATATTCATATCATATCCTGTATATTATTTGGTATAAACAACATATTAATAAAAGTAAACCAAAAATTTTACAAATAAAGATAGTAAAAATCTCTAGCGATACTCTTGCTTACTTTATTTTATTAAATTTCTTTTTTAATGTTTTCTTCCTCTCCCATCATTCTCTAATAAAATTCTATTAAATGGTAGATTGTACTAATATAACCAAAATACTAAAATACCTATAAAATAATTTCAATATAGAAATATATTATAAAACATAATTAAATTCGAATATATGAAAATAAAAATAAGATTAAATTAAAATAACTAAATTGTTGATTTTTTTTATTTTGAATTTCTTATATTAGAATTCAAATATTATTTATATTGAGATATAATTTTAATTTGATTAATTTTAATTTTTTCATTTGAGAAAAATAATTATCTCTCATGGCACTCTTATTTACTTTATTTTATTTGCTTTTCCTCTCTTTTTATCTCTCATGGCACTCTTATTTTTTTCTTCCTCTCCCATCATTCTCTTTTTTTTTTTTCTTCCCCTCCCATCATTCTCTAACAACATTTTATTAAATAGTAGACTGTGCTTGTATAACCAAAATACTAAAATAGCTAAAAAAACCTAATAAATTTAAATATATATTTATACTTATATATTGAAATTATATTATAAAATATACTTAAATTCTAATATATATAAATAAGATTAAATTAAAAAATAATTTTTTTATTTCGAATTTCTCAAATATTAATTATATTGAGATATAATCTTAATTTTGTTAATTTAAAAAAATTTTCATTCAAGAAAAATAATTTTCTTATTATGGATGTTAGAAATCTTATTCATCTTTATTCCACTTCCCACTTCGGGATAATTTTATCCGGTCTATATCCCCAATTATCCTATCTTGAGTAGGCACCAAATATAGAATATGATAAATTTTATCTTATTCCAAATTTTATCTTGACTACCAAACACAAACAAGGTCTATGCCCATAGTGACATATTTATTCGAATTTTTTGATACAAAAAAACTCTAAACTTATACTCGTATGATACATTTACTCAAAATATTTTTGTAACACAAAAAACTTTAAACTTATATCGATGTGATATATTTACTCTAATTTTTTTTTTTTTTATACAAAAGACTCAATATTTGTATCAATGTGACACATTTATCTCACTTTAGTTTGGGGGTAAATATGTTGTATTGGTACAAGTTTAAAATTTTTTATGTCATAATTTCTTTTTGGGTAAATGTGTCACATTTGTCATAATTTAGGGTTCTTAGTGGTTTTTGTCATTTTAGTATGGTTTCTTGTGTGCTAATCTAGAGAGATTTGAATTTGTAGGGTAGTTTTGTCACCTAAAATCTATAATTCCTTTTATATTACAAATACATCTTATTCAAACCCTTACTAGGATAAGTGAATTGAGGATTTTGATTCCCATGTTTTGAAGTTAAAAATTGGGAGGGATGAAAATAAGATGTACGATATATACGAGAGGCACCCGAAACTTGATTTTCATTCAAACCCCAACCAATTTCAAATGCCAAGTGGGATTGGAGTTACTAAGTCCAAAAACTGTACGATTCCCTAAAAGAGACTAATGCTTGCCATATTAAAAGATTCGAATGCCTTTATTGATACACTACTATTATGAAGTAGCAAATATTAACTAGGTATCGAATAAATGCCCATTTGCAATACGACACATCATCAATAGATTGGTCTTAGTATATTTCACTCTACTATGTTGTTTTGCTCGAAAATAAACAATTTGAAGAATATTTTCAAAAATTATTGATTATACTAGTTGGAATAATTAGACCAATCTGTGGGTAGCTGCGTTGGTTGAAAGTTTCTCTCATCGCAGAGGTTGAAAGTTCGAAATCTGCAGTTGCTAACAATTTAAGTGGGGAGCTC
Organism: Eucalyptus coolabah; assembly: GCA_014182585.1. Taxonomy (NCBI): domain Eukaryota; kingdom Viridiplantae; phylum Streptophyta; class Magnoliopsida; order Myrtales; family Myrtaceae; genus Eucalyptus; species Eucalyptus coolabah. The sequence continues at coordinate 27,794,467 of CM024624.1, forward strand.
GGCGTGAGGTTCTTGGACTAGTCTCCTCTCGAGGTATAGGGGCCTAGCCCTCGAGCTGTTCGGGCATAGGGAGAGTCCATGGTGGAGTCCTTGGTTACAAATAATAATAATAATAATAATTAGGCAACAAAATATTTTTCATTATCGATAACATCCTATACTAAAAAATTTTCATGAACAATGAAAATATTTTTTGTTTATACATTTTTATAAGCAAGCAGGCTATTATTTTTAGGGAAAATGTTTTCCACAAAACAAACGGACTCTTAAGTTAATCCCAATCTTTCTAGCTTTCTAACTCAAATGGGATTAGAGAAAAACTAATGCGTTAAGTGCTTCGGTTAGGACAATGATCTAATTGTTAATTATCCACATCATCGCTCCAAATTCAATAATTCCTGAGTTTGGAGGTACGTGTCTTTATATGCTTAACCAATTTGTTCAGATTTTTCTAGAGAAAAGGAAATTTAAACTGCATATGTTTTGTGGAAAATAAATGATTTGGCAATCATTTTTCTAAAATGATCGCTTATATCCCTTAAAATAATTAATTAATGAAAAATATTTTTATTAAAAATAATAATTTATTTTAAAAAATATTTTCGTGGACGGTGAAAGTAATTTTTGTTTGATCAATTGTTAGAAGCAATAAGATAATCATTTTTAGGTAAACATTTAACTATTCATTTTTTCCGTGAAACAAAAGGAAAGTGTCAGTTTTTATCTCGCATCGTACTCCATGCAAGACAAGTCTGTTTTCTCAAAGAAAATATAACAATGTATACATAGCATATGTCTTAACGATTGCTAATTAGCGAGTGTGCATTTCATCTCTAATTGGCTGGATTTGTGTTTTAAAATGGTTAATTAAAATATTTGTTCTTACCAAATAAATCTTCTGGCAAATTTAACTCTTCACTCCACGTCTACTCTTAACAATAACAAAATAAATATATTTGGGGAATATCTTTCGATCAATTTGACATCTTAAATTTGTCAGTTTTTTGATCAATTCTACACACTTTGTTTCTCAATAGCTTAAACAGTCAAAATGTATACGTTGACTCGTTCCTAACAATTGCCTAATTATGATGGATTTCTCACTGAGACGATGATGTGATTGCATCAAGAAATAAACCATGCAACCAATGTACATACGCGGTTCAGTTTCCCTATTCTTTTCGCGTGCGCTCTCACCATAAAGCAGGAAACCTTGAACTTTCTTCATGTTCAAGATTATTCAAATATCATTTAAAGAACCCAACATAAAATATTTCTCTCTAAAGTATACCTTCATACGTGTATATAATATATCATAATTGATTTGGAATATTTAGTATATTATCATAATAGAAAAGAAACTAAATATTGAAGACATTAAAATCGGGCTTTAAAAGAAACACAACAAGAATTGAATAGCAGCAGGATTCCATCACTACTATTCTAGTTCTAAAGATCAAATTTTTTTTCCCTTTTCACCTAACAACAAAAGAAATACTAATTTAAGTTCAGATCTAATTGAATGATATGGTGGTCACTTAATTGATCAGTAGTCGGTTTCACGAGACGCTAATTCGCCTTGTGAAGAAGGCTTAAATCGAACTTGCTAGCAATAGGATCCCAACATATCCCGATCTCATCGCCTTCAGCCAACCCCCTCCGCTGCACGAACTCCTTCATCCAGCACCCCTTCAGGACGTAGGACCCCGACGATGCCCAGTAAGCGAACACCAGTTGGTGCTCGGAGTGTGTGTCCTCGTCCCACACCACGACCTCGGCACCCTCGCTGCTCTTGACTCGCCTCGCTCTCTCTTCATCCATGCACGGGAGCACGTAGGTCACCACGCTCGCCCGAGGGATCAAGAGCCTCGACAGGTGGCCAAGATCGCTCTTCGTAAGCGTCTTCTTGATCTTGTAAGGGTCATAGCGCAGCACCAACTCCGTGGAAACGTCCCCGCATCTCTCTTCCTCTACTTGACATTCTGAGGCCCCTCTCTTTTCCTTCTGGCTTCTACAGCGCTTCGCCTTCTTATCCACAATCAGAGTTCCGTCGTCAGTGAGTGAGGCCGTGGACTTTTGCTCCGGTCGGGCTGGAGCGGCACTGAGTTCCTTCGTGCCCAAGAAACCCCTTGTTGGATCCGGCGTGAGGGGGAAGAAGACGTGAGCCGGCACCACCACTGCAGCAGACGAAGTTTCTCCACCCTCTTCTTCGTGATTGCTCTCGTGGTCGTGCAGATAAGAAACGCATGACGAAGAGCCGATCGACGGCAGCAGCGTGTAACTCGCCTCTCGGGACGTCGCCAGTCGGAGGCAATTCCGGGGTGAAGGGATTGACAAGCTTCATGGTTTTCGGGTCGAAGAAGCAGGAAAAAGTTCTCCGCAAGAACAACAGAGGGCAACACGGTGCAGAGAAATTTAGAGAGAGAGAGAGAGAGAGAGAGAAGACAACGTTGGAGAGAGAATAGAAACCAAGACGACGAGGACTAGGAGGTTGGAGAGAATTTATAGTTTACCGGTGTTTGCTGTTGGAAATGGGATTAGGAGTCCAGTTGGGATTAGCGTTCGTCGGGGATTATTAAAGAAAAGGAAAAGGAAATAAATCCAAGATTCCAGATTGATTTCCTAAATAAGATCGCCTTTTTTCTTCCCTTTTCCGTAAGGGATTGAAGGACAAATTCATTAATTTCCACTTAAATTTTCCCACTAATTGTTTTTTATTTTTTCAATAATAGAGAACCGCATGGATTTGTGATTGTTTTACTTCACAACATGATCTTGTCCAACTGCAGTTCCATCGCTCGCAACCATCTACGACAGTCGCCATCTTTTGGTATCCACCACTTCTACTCTCTCACCGTCTCTCTGGAGAAAGAAATAACATTAATCACAAGAAAGCGAAAAAACCCATTGAGATTGCTTTTCTTCAACCGCAAAACTCCTCTAATCGTGGTCGACCACTCGCCGCTGGCACCATCAATGGCCTCTTTGACCTATGTTTTCAATTGTTACCCAACATTGACGATGTTAAGACGGAGAATCGGAGCCCAGGAAGAAGTTTCATCTTGACGTTCCCAGCCAACCCTTAACTTGTTCCCTACTTAGACCTTGAATAACATTTAAGAAAACTTCTCTTTCTCGGTCGTAGACAACAGCGCCAGCAACCCGCGTTGAAATATCGATCCCGCCCTGCTGCATGCCAACAAGCCACGAACAATTAGGAAAACATTCGGCATGAATGGATCGCTAATGGATCTGAAATTTACAGGTGCCTTCCCGGTACATATGCAGAGCAACTTACGCTTTATAGAGGTCCGTGGAATGTGGGTGGCTGGAGAGCCCCGCCCACCACTTACTCTAATAGGGCGGTCACTTAATTGATCAATAGTTGGTTTCACGAGATCGTTAATTCGCCTTGTGGAGAAGGCTGAAATGGAACTTGCTAGTTGCTAGCAATAGGATCCCAATGTATCTCGATGTCATGGCCTGCGTCCAATCCCCTCCGCTTTACGAATTCCAATCCAGCAAGGCAGCACCCCTTCTTTTTTTGGTCGTAAGCATCCCTACATTCATTCAAGAAGGCGCAGGTCGATGCCCAGTCAGCAAACACCAATTGGGTCGGAGCACGTGTCCGCTTCCTATACGAATTCCATTCATTCAGCACCCCTTCAAGCCGCAGGACCCTGAGGATGCCCAGTGAGCAAAGACCGACTGGCTCGGAGCACGTCACCGCTCCACGAATTAGAATCCAGCAGTCCCTCCGCCTCAACGCCGTAGGACGGGTGGCCAAGATCGCTCTTATTAAGCGTCTTCTTGATCTTGTAAGGGTCATAGCGGCAGCACCAATGCTGTTGAAACGTCCCCGCATCTCTCTTTCTCTACTTCACATTCTGAGGCCCCCCTCTTTTCCTTCTGGCTTCTGCAGCACTTTGCCTTCTTATCCCCAATCAGAGTTCCGTCGTCAGTGAGGGAGGCCGTGGACTTTCGCTCCGGTCGGGCTGGAGCGGCACTGAGTTCCTTCGTGTCCAAGAAACCCCTTGTCGGATCCGGCGTGAGGGGAAAGAAGACGCCGGCCACAAAGTTGGTCTTCCACGTTTCAGGCTAATGGGTATGTAAACACAGTTCGTTCAATTGACCCACACGCAAGCCATCCTATGACGAACTCTACGGTTTATGCTGATACATAATTCTGAGAAATTAGTAGTTTATTAGAGAAGAAAAAGAGAAGAAAGAAGAGAAGAAAAGAGACAAAAGGAGATTCTTTTTAGGTATCCAATGATGTGTCTGAAAACTCGGTAGTCGTCAACTCTGATCAGACGCCCATTATCTGTGCAGAGACGAAGAGATCATCACGGAGCGTCGTTCCCAAAAAGAAGCAGCGGCCTGTTCCGGGATGCAAGGAAGAGGAGAAGTACTATGCTGGCGTCTCCACGGAGTTGGTGCTCTACGACGACACGACCCTTGGAAGATCAAGAAGAAGCTAACGAAAAGCGACCTCGGGCACTTGTCGCGGCTTCTGCTTCCGTGGGGCTGCGTGAAGATCCACGTGCGCGATTGGATGAGCCCGGAGATGGTGGAGCGGGTCGAGAGCAAGGATGGGATGGGGGTCGTCGTGAGGGACGCGGGCACAGGCGACGAGCACTGGCTCGTGCTCCACTACTGGGAGTCGTCCGGGAGCTACGTGCTGAACGGGGACTGGAGAAAGCAGTTCGTCAAGGGGCGAGGGTTGGAGGTCGGGGACGAGATCGGGATGTTCTGGGACACGGTCTCTTGCAAGTTCCACTTTTCGGTCCTTCGCAAGGTTGCTCGGGCCACAAGCCAGGCGGTGGCTTGAGTCTGTATTAGAAAGTTTTTGTGATAGGATCTTGTTCTCTCCCTGTTTTTTTTTTTTTTTTTTCTTGTTTTTTCCACATAGTGATAAGTATTTCTTTTTCGATTCGAACGGTATATGATTTAGCGCTGATCGAGGATATGCAATTTGTTCACTTTATTGGGTTTGTCAATTAGCTGATCATGAATTTTTTCGTCATTAAAAGGGTGGATCTTTTCAAGTTCTAATTTTCTGCAATGCTAAATTCTTGGGCGTCGATGGAACCTTTTCCCCTTAAACGACAATTGACAATCGTACGATGAAAGTCCCCGTGTCACCAACATCCTACGGACCCAAGCTCATCCCTGTCTCACTCGGTCGGGGACAACAAAATAGGATCCTCCGAAGCCAATCTGACTGCGACGTGACATAAAGAAAATCAGCTTCAGAACGGCGATGTCCGCCCTGCTTTATCGTAAAAATAGTTTTTTTTATTTATTTATTATATACAACTTAGCGACTCCCCCACCGCCAGCAGCACTCATGCATAAAATCTAGACTTTGGTGAGTATTCATGACCCTTTTTTTTTCTCGAGTCAAAATTCATGAGGTTTGAATATTGACTATTTCGACGTTGAATGATCAAGTATCGATTTTTTTTCTATTTTCTTATTTGCCACATCTTATGTGGTAGTATAAGTTCTTACATGTTGATTTTGTGAGGAAAACATTTGTCCAGTGATTCTATTAGATCTCACGTTGGTTGAAAATCATTGATGTGATGCTAACCGTCAATTAAATTCCTGCTTAGTTTGGACTTGTACGGCATTGTTTAAATGGAAGAATTTGATCTCCTTTAGCATAATATGTCTTGCGTTTGGAATCAACACATAACCTTGATTTTCTTAAATACAAGTCGAAAAACTATCTTCGTTAAAAGATATTTCATTGTTAGAATAATTCTGGTGAAACCCTACTCATGAATTATTTTGTCAATAAACGGTGGATATTTTCTAAGTTTTTTTTTTTTTTTGGTCGAACTTTTCTAAGTTCTTATTTACTGCATTGATAGATTCTTGGAGGGCACAGGAGGGAACAATCGACAAAAGCGATGGCGGGCCCCGCCCCGTTCCACTCCTTTTTCGCACATACCCAAGGTGTCGAATATTCCCCAACGCAATGCACAACCGGGCGATGACCCTGCCGATAGGCTTCTTTAATATTTTTGACTTTTGAGACAAGAAGAACAGGTAGATTGGAGCGGAAGTGTTAAAAAGTCCTAATTATTTTGTATTTGTGTCAATTTAGTAATAAACTTTTTTTATATTAATTTAGTCATAAATATTTTAATTTTGTGCTAATTCAATCATTTAGATAAATTTTAGCTGGATTTTACTTACTAAACTACTTTAATGATATTTCAATATTTTTGAATTTTTGAATTTTTAATATTTATTTTGTTTTTGTTTTTCTTTTTTCCTTCTCTTCCTCCTTCCTCCATATAGTCATCGGACCTTGGCGATCAACCAGAAGTGATAGCTGGTGAGGTCGAGGTTGACTTTGGCCACCTCGCCGGTGGCCACGAGGGCAGCCTTGTGCTGAGCTGCGAGGGTCGAGCCTCGCCCATGATTGGTGAGGCTCGACCTTACCAAATTTGGTGAGGGCAAGCCTCATTGATGCCGCCCATGTCGCGAGGGCGGCCTAGCACCGAGATGGTGAGGTCGAGCCTCGGCTATGGGCGAGGCTCAGCCCTCGCTAGCCCAACTTGAGGCCAGCTCGAGGGCCGCCCTCGTGGCCACCGGTGAGGTGGCCGGTAAGGTCGACTTAGGAGGAGAGAAGAAAAAAAAAAAAAAAAGTTCAAAAAATATTAAAATATTATTAAAAGTTATTTATGTTAGCATCGATTAGGCCACGTCAACCAACCGATGCCCAATTAGTAAAATCCGATCAAAATTGGCTTGAAAGAATTGAATCGGCACTAAATAAAAAGGTTTAGAAGTAAATTGGCATAAAAAAAGTTTAGGACTAAATTGGCATAAATACAAAAGGTTTATGACGGTTAGTAGTTCCCATTGTCAGCAGCCCCACGAATAAAATTCATACTTTCGTGACGCTTTATCGACGGTTAGAATATTAACCTTTTCAACGTTGATTCAGATTTTCTGTATTTTTTTTTGGCCACATCTTACGTGGTACTGCATGTTTTCTCATGCCAATTTCGTGGGGAAAAATTTGTCCAACGATTTTGTTAGATCTCATATTAGTTGGAAATCATTAATGTGAACACCGATAATTTTACATGATATGGTCGGCGGTGATGTTAATGTGGACAATTTTATTAAGTTAAATATTTATAGAATTTTTTAATTGTTTATTTTCTTTTCTTTTCCCCCGTTTTTCCTCCGGACTGGTGATCCCTTTGGACTTGGGTGAGAGACCCACACCCTTCTCGATCACAATAAGGAAAAATACATAAAGAAGAAAAAAATAGATGTTAAAAGATAAAAAAATAAATTAAAAAAATAAAAATATTATTAAAAGGAGTGCACAGAGGAAAATCAAATTAAATTTTTCATACCGAACGGCAAAAAGTATTTTGTAGCTCATTTTTAATTTTTAGCTAAATACTAATATATACTATTGTTTTTCTTGAAAATAGCTTCCTGAAAAGACTTTTCATAAATATTTTCGAAAAATATTTTCCAAAATCGTTATATTATTTGCGAAATAAATGGGGCCTAAATTTACTATTAATTTCCAAGCACCCAAAAAAATAATAATATGCATGTCGTGTTGCATAGGATCTTAGAGAGTTTCGAAAGCCTAAGGGGGATCAAGACGTATTCGTGGTGGGCAAACAGGTGGACCCATACAAAGAAATCAGAAAACGGTCGACTTTCAAGCCCGAAGCGATAGTTTATTGAGAAAAAAATTCTTGGCATCCACCATGATAGGAACACATCACATGATGTTAGCAGACCCTCTTTTTGTTTTTTATGGGGGGGGAAAGAACGCAACCAAGCCTGTCGTTTTGCAAAAGGCAAAAGCTGATTTATGGATCGAGTAGATAAGAGACAACAGTGTAACCCGTACTTCACCGCTTTTCCTGGGTGCGGTGCGATTGATTCAGTCCAAACAAAAATTTTGCTACGGAGACAAAACTAGATAAAATCTCGGATTAATATGCTTATTAACTGCAATGTGTCATCTAACTTAGAAAAATAATTTAATATAAATTAACAGAGAATAAAATAGTCATAAATGTATTAAGTTTGTAGTAAATTTGTCATATATATCATTTTGAAGTTTTACGTAGTATTAATCCTACTTTTTATTAGAGATGTCAACAATTCAGTTTAGAGATTTTCTGAAAATTCAGACCGAATCAAACCATTAAAGTGTGAGTTTGCTACATATCACTTTGTGATCTGAATCGAATACAACCTGAATTGAAAACCTTGTTTGATTTAGTTTGGCTTGGTTTCAATTTTCAGCTTTTTTTTTTTTTTTTTTTAACTTATCAAACTCACTTTGCTTTTTGAAAGGAAAAAAAAAAAAACGAAAAAAAAACTTCCTTTCCTTCTTTTCTTACCTTTTTATCCGCTCCGTATCCCACCATCAGGTCCACCACAAAAGCCCGCCCTCCCCAATCTTTCCAGTCCCCAAAGGGCCAAACCCTTTTTCTTTTGCCTCATCCCCAAGTCCTGACGCCACCTCTTGTGTCCTGTCGGTGTCCCGGGGAGCCCCGATCGCGGCCCGGAGGAGTCCCGCTGGCTTCAGGAGGAGCAGTGGAATTGAAATCAGATTAAAAGAAAAACTGAACCGAAATCGGAACCAACAAAAGAGAGTTTTTAAGAAAAAAAAATTCATTTTTTTTGCAAAATAAATGGACTCTAAAATTCATTAATTTTTCTTGAATTTTTTTGGTAAAAAATTTCCTTGAATTGAAATTAGGTAAAAAGGATCCCTTGTTATGGATGAGTAAGAGAATGATAGCTGTGGTGTACAGTATGATTGCTTTATGTGAGTATATTATTGAGAAAGTAAATGAAAATAGAGCAGTCCAATGGAAAAACAAGAAAAGAGAAATGATTGGGTAATTATCTTTAATCTATTACGAGAATAACAGTTTTATTTTCTTTTTAATGTTGGTTTGTCACCTAAGAAAGTCAAAACAAATTACAATAATATAAGTAGAGCTTGTTGTTCCCACGAAGTAGATAACGTTTTCCCTTTTCGATTCGAAAGGTATATGATCCAATGCTAATTGAGGAGATGCAATCTGTTCACTTTATCGGGTTTGCCGATAAGCTAACTTGGACACCAAAATATAACTTATCTAGGAAAAACCCATAAATAACACATGAGATGAGATTGGTATAGATGGTCATGTACATATAATGTGGGTATAAATACGAGCATGCTAACTTACCCACAAGTATGGGGATTGAGATATATCGATTAACATTGGTACCCATGGATACCATGTATGGGGATGGATCACAGTTAGTTGCTAATATAAATATTAGCAATATTTATTAAAAGAATGTCCATAGGTTGTTTTGAAATTTAAGATCGACAAGACTAAATGCCCATAGTTTTGGAGGGAACATTTACCATTCGAGAACTAACTCATCCGATAGATCAATTAAGACTAGAGGCACAATTTTGAAAGGGACATTTATCGTTTAAAGATCAAGTCGTCCAATGGGTTGGTTGAAGTTAGAGACACCTTTTTTGAAAAAGAGTAGTTACCGCCTAGAAGAAAGATCGTGGAGTATACATTGATCACACAGGTTCAAGTCATGGAGCAGTTTGTACATGTGAAATTTAGAAACATGGAGAAAACTGGTAGGAGCTACTCGGAAGATTGTAATTGTCGAGAACCATAGGAAACCAGTTATTAGTAACCATTATATAGCACCGGTCACCCATAAGGAAGCCCCTGCACAAATCAACAAAAATGTTATCTTTCAGTTATCTTTCTTGTATTGTACTTTAAGTTTCCTTAGTTATAACTTCTCGATTAGTGTCATCAATTAAATTCCGACGTATATTTTCATCTTGGCACTGAGTCGTTGATTATCGATGTCATACTTTTATGCTCTCAAGCCATGTTGTCGAAAAGGTCCGGCATAGTACTGGATTTTGTTGTCGATTAAGTTCCAGTTCGGTTCAGAATTGCACATCACTATTTGAATCAAAGAAATCAATCTTTTTTTGCATGAGATATCCTTTGTTTGGATTTAGTGTAGATGCTTGGTTTCCTTTAATAAAAATGGAAGAACTACTTTCGGTGAAAAGATATTTCGTCGTGTGGATAATTTCAGCGGAACCATAACAAAGAATTATTTCGTCCTCAGACGGCGGATCTATTCAAGTTCTAATATGCTGCAGTGATTAATTCTCGGGCGCCGGTGGAACCTCTCCCGTTAGAGCACAATTGACGAAAGGGATGGTGAAAGTCCCAGCGTTACTAAGATCCTCCGCACCCAACAGGGCGTGGAATGTCAGCTCAAAGAGGATGACCCTCCCCAATTTGTATGGCAGGTGTTTGGTTTTTTTTTCCACCAACATCGGTTTTTGGTTTTTGAGCAAAGAAAATCGTACGATTTCATAAAGGTTCTCTCTTTTGTTTTTTTTTCTTTTTTTCCAATCCTCCCAAAACGACCCGTTCCTCTTAATCAAAAGATTTCATATAAGCCGTGTCGCGAGAACATAAGGACGGGCAAATCGTACAGCCCCCTGGGCTAGTCAAGCAGCTTTTGAGGAGCGATCGTGATCTGGAAGGAGACGCAAAAGGAGCCCCTGGGCTAGTCAAGCAGCTTTTGAGGAGCGATCGTGATCTGGAAGGAGACGCAAAGGAGACTTTTGCGTCTCCTTCCCTCGGCTCAAATTCTCGATCGCCCATTGAGTTATGGCGGTTCAAGACCGATATATAGAAAACTTCATTGTTATGAAAAGGGTGGAATGCATTTAGTGCTTCATCAAGGTTTAATCCCGATGTTTGTGGTATTAGGAAAAACTAATTCGTCGAGTGCTTCAATGAGGACAATCATCTAATGTTAATTATTCACATCATCTTTCAAAATTAAAAAATTCTGGAGTCTTGAGGTACGTATCTTTATGCTTAACCCGAATTTGTTTAGGTTTTTTAAACATAAGGTCTACTCTTAATAATAAAAAAATATATATATTGATAGATATTTTTCAATGAATTTAACATCTTAACTTGGTACCTTTCAAATTATTATATAACATGAAAAAAATCATAAATTTGTTATATAATCTATATACCCTTCGAAAAGTCATATATTATAACAAGCACATTTAATACCAACTACGCAACATCCCAATTTCTCTTTATACATGTTGGATGTGTGCACAACCAATTTTATTCTGAAAAAACCAAGTTTCAAGAAATTGAAACTTAAGAGTAACTGTTATGAACCCAAAGAGATTATCTTTTTACTTTTGTTCTTTAAGAAATTTATTGGGTCATCATATTAGGAAATAAAATTGTACAACACATATACATGTACAATTCAGTTTTCTATTCGATTTCACGCATGCATTCACCATCTTGAGCTTTATGTCCAATCGAGAATTGAGAAAATAACGATTAGGAGAGCACCGATGATCATATCTGATTAAGAATATTAGTTTAGAGAATAAACTAATAGAAAAAGGATTATAAATATATTATATACATACAGACGCAGGAGCAAGACGTTAGCAGCAGCCCCCAACTCCATTCTCTTTCCGCCACCGAAAAAGGAAAAGCTCCAAAATTACCAGAAATGGAAAGAGGGACCACCGTTCTCCGTACCATCCTAAACATTCCAATCTTGGAAAATTCGCAAAAGAACTCTCTCTCTCTCTCTCTCTCCCTCTCTCTCACGGATCTCCTGTCTCCACTAGTTTTCAAGAAAATATTGACGAGACCATCAGCTCCTCCTCTGACTACTGATGGGGACAAGGGCCCTGTATTTCAAGCGTTGAAGCTTTCGTTGCCATGACACCCTACAAGAACAACTCCTCCCCACACAGACTCTGTATTTAAAGGGCCCTCGATTGATATATACGAAAGCCATCCTATGTCGACCTCCATGGTTTTCACTAATACATAATTATACATAATTCTAAGAAATTATTAGTTTTTATTAAGAACATAAAAGAAGAAGAAGAAGAAGAAGAAGCAAAAGCTCATTTATGGATCAAGTTAGATCGATTCAAGAACTTCACCTGATTAGTACAATGAGTTCAAACAAGAACTTTTTGTGGGGAAAAACACGACGATTTCTCGTTACTTTCTATTCCTCACTCGTAGTCACAACTGTCATGTCGGTCTTGCCCCTGTCTTTCGGACCCCTGACTTGTCCCTTTCTTCTGTAACCGTCTTACTTTCCCCCTGTACTCTTTCACCGTCCCTTCTGCTCTCGCACGATTATTAAGACGCAAAACTCATTGTCTTCAATTTGCTTCCTCACACCACCCCCCTCATAACCTACACGCTCTGTGGCAATGGAAGGATCAAGCTCAGCGCCAACCCTTCCGTCCAACTTGGCCCAACTCAGTGGCCGCGGCAGCACCTCCTCCTCCTCTCTAATCCAGAATGCTAACATGGTGACACCCAAGGAGGGTGAGCTCCCAGGGACACAAACTGTGGCAATGGAAGGATCGAGCTCAGCCCCACCCCTTCTGATCGACTTCATCCCACACCTCTCGAGTGGCCCCGGCAGCTCCTCCTCCTCTTTGCTCCAGAGTGTGAACATGGTGATGCCCCCGGAGCGTGAGCTCTCAGGAAAAGACACCGTGGCGATGGAAGGATGGAGCTCAGTCCCACCCCTTCCGTTCGACTTCACCAAACTCCAACTCGGTTGCCACGGCAGCTCCTCCTCCTCCTCTCCAACCCAGAATGCCAACGCGGGGCGTGATCTCCTGGGGAAAGACACTGTGGCAATGGAAGGATCGAGCTCAGCCCCACCCCTTCCGTTCGACTTCACCAAACTCCAACTCGGTTGCCCCGGCAGCTCCTCCTCCTCATCTCCGACCCAGAATGCCAACGCAGGGCGTGACCTCCTGGGGAAAGACACTGTGGTAATGGAAGGATCGAGCTCAGCCCCACCCCTTCCGTTCGACTTCACCAAACTCCAACTTGGTTGCCCTAGCAGCTCCTTCTTCTCCTCTCCAACCCAGAATGCCAACGTGGTGACATCTCAGGAGCTTGGGCTCCCAGGGAAAGACACTGTGGCAAAGGAAGGATCGAGCTCAGCCCCACCCCTTCCGTTCGACTTCACTAAACTCCAACTCGGTTGCCCCGGCAGCTCCCCGAGTAAGTGAATACAGTTCCATTCAATTGAATAATACGAAAGTCATCCTATGGTGATCCTCCATGTTTTATACTAATATATAATTCCCGGAAATTATTAGTTTATATTTTATAGAGAGAGAGAGAGAGAGAGAGAGAGAAGAAGAAGAAGAAGAAGAAGAAGAAGAAGAAGAAAGAAGAAAGAAGAGAAGAATGAGAGACCAAAGGAGACTTTTTTTTAGGTATATTATGATGTAACAGAAACTGCTGAGTCGTCGACCTCTGACAGTAACCCGCTTTATTTGTGCAGAGAGGAAAAGATCGTCTGGTAGTGTCGTCCCAAACAACAACGGGAGGCCCGTTCCGAGAAACAACGAAGAAGAGAACCACTATGCTGGCAAGTGTAAAATCAAGAAGAAGCTAACGAAAAGCGACCTCAGTGATCACTTGTCGCGGCTCATGCTTTCGCGAAGCTGTGTGGAGGCCGACGTGCTCCCGTTGATGGACGAGGAGATGAAGGAGCAAGTCAAGAGCAGGAATGGAATGAAGGTAGTCGTGAGGAATGCGGACACGCATGAGGAGCACGAGCTCGTGTTCCGCCGCTGGGGGCCGTCAGGAAGCTACGTGCTGAACTGTGGCTGGACCAAGCAGTTCGTCAAGGGGCGAGGGTTGGAGGTAGGGGACGAGATCGGCATGTTCTGGGAGACGGACGATCGCAAGTTCCACTTCACGGTCCATCGCAAGGTTGCTCGCGGGGCAAGCAACGCGGTGGCTTGAGCTTTCATTAGGAAGTCATAGCGAAAGGAGCTTCTTCTCTATATTTTTCTTTTTCTGTTTTTCTAATGTTGGGTTCTTTTATGTGCTGTGCTTTCATGTTGTCAAGCCGTATTTTCCATCAGGTCCTAGTATAATTTGCTTGCATCCTATTACGTAATCGAGTCTATAATTTATGGATCTTTTATCAGTTAAATTTCGATCGAATGAATTAATCTCCTTTCGCATATGACATTCTCTCTTTAAATTTAGTACAGAACCTTGATTTTCTCAAATTACTTTCGATAAAAAAAATATTTTGCTCTAGTAATAATTCCGGTGAAACCTAACCATGAATTATTTCGTCAGTGAACGGTGGATCTTTTCAAGTTCTAACTTACCGCAACGATAGATTCTGGGACAATGCGGAAGCCCCCGTAACTAAATCGTACGGAGCCGACCCGTTCCACTGTTCGCATACTCCACAAGGTGTCAACTGTCAACGCAGCGCAGAATAGGAGACGGGGACTTTTCCAATAGACTTCTTTAATGTTTTTCCCCTTTAATTAAACAACGATTTCATAAAGGTTCGTCTTCGACTTTTGAGAGACAAGAAGAAGAGGAAGATGTTTTGGGGTGGGGGGGGGGACGGTACGATCCATGGAAACCCCTCAATTTGGGAAGGACTAATTTATTCAATTAATTCCTAATTGAATATGTTTTCTTAAGAGATACTGGAGAACCACACATGGATTAATAACTTTTGTACTTTGTCATATTAAACTATCATGTTTTAGGAAACATGCCCCTGTCCCCACAAACATGCAGTCATTGCACTATATTTGATTCTTTTCCCCTAATCCAAACTTGAATTAGTAAATTCTTTGTATTAAAGCAGTGCTCACTTCACTACTTGATTTTGTGCAACCATAATTCGATCACTCTCAACGATCTAAGGTGCAAAATCTATGAGATTTTCACACTTCTAATTTCTTGCCAATCTCTCAAAAAAAAAACATGAATCGGAAGAAAGTGAAAAAACTCGTGAAGACGTTCGATTTCTTTCAACCTCAAATTTCTTCCGATCATCATATATCACTCACCATCGGCACCATCCATGTTCTCTTTGTCCCTCGTTTCCGATGTTGCCAACATCAATGATGACAATGAAACTAATAATCGGAGCCAAGAAGAAGTCTCATCCCCACGTTTTCGGCTAAGCCTCAAGACTTTTTCCCTACTAGTACCCTGTACTAACATTCAAGCAAGCTTGTCTTTCTCGCTCAGGGACAACGAATTAGATTTCATTGGAACCAATGTGAATGTGATTGCCACCTAACATAAAGAAAAGCAGCTTCCGAAGAGTCACAACGACCCTGCTTTCTTATAAAAGTAGTTTACTTTTAATTAAATATGCTTGATGATTACTCTACCGTCAGCAGCATGCACGGATAAAATCTGGACTTTGGTGAGTATTTATCGACGGTTTGTATATTAGCTATTTCGACGCCGATTCGATCAAGTATCGATTATTCTTTCAGTTTTTTTTTTTTTTTTTTGGCCACATATTATATGGTACTATATGTTCTTGCATGTCGATTTTGTGAGAAAAAAATTTATCCAGCAATTTCGTTTGATCTCATGTTAGTCGGAAATTGTTGAAGTGGGTATTGATCGTCCTATATGATATGGCCAGCATACAGTGCTAATATGGATAATTTTTATAAGCAATTTTAAATTTCTCGAATTTTTTATTAAATTATTTTCTTTTCTTTCCTTTCTTTCTTTTTTTCCTCTTTCTTTTTTTTTTTTTTTTTTTTGCCCCACAAGATTAGAGACCCTCGCTAAACCTTGGCTAGAGTGTGACTTACCTTTTCTGTCCAAAAAGGAAAGGACAATTAGTCTAGGAGTAGGGGGTATTGCCCAAAAAGTGGGCTTATGGCCCTCGTTTGAGGTTTAGACTTTCCCAAACCCATACCTCACATAACGTTGGATATTCAAATTGATGCTATAGAAATTTTTTAATAAGGAGTCATCATTAGCCTATTGAAATTGGTTAGAAACCAAATAAGGCATGTAAGTATACATCACTTCCTACACAACCATATAATCTAGGGTTGAAGACTTGACTATACTAATTAATCAACTAGTTCTGTATTAGTACCTAAATCTTTTTCATTTAAAAAACAACTTGTTTGTCAAGCAATCTAAATTGATTTTAAGCCTATGCTAATATATGAACTAATCATGCGGTTGTGCAATCATTAAAATGACAATTAGTAACCAATGAAAGTATTATGTAAATTGAAGGAAACACAAGAATCTAATGCTAAGAAATAAGAAAAATGTCATTCCTAACTAGGTTAAAGGAGACCACAATCAATATATTAAAAGTGTGCAATTAAGAGCATTCATCTAAAAAAAAAAATTCAAACCCTTTTACAAAGCCCTAAGGGTTTGTTCAATTTTGAGCACAATTTTCTTATCAAAGAATTTCATACATTTTGAGAGAAAACTACGTAAAAATTAAATTTTTAAGAATTTTCCAAATATTTTTTATTTTTCTGAATTTTTTAAATTTTTTAATGAATTTTCTAAGTTTTTTAATGAATTTTATGAATTTTCTAAATTTTTATGATATTCTTAATTCCGAAAATGGGCTGCGAACTGGCCCAGTTCGAATTGGACTCCAAGGACGTAAGCCTAAATTCTAGGTCCGGTCCACAGGCGATAACCGAATTTTGGCAACATACGGGCGCACAACACTTCAGTTAAAACTCTCAACCCCGCTTTTAAATAAAACCCGTAGCTTAGTCCAAGCCCATTTAAGTCAAAACCCAAAATACTAAAAATGAAACAAGCCCGAATCACCCCGTGAACATAACCAGCCTGCTAGACCAAACCGAGCCCATCCTGATTTAGCCAGTTAACCCATTTAGCTATTATTTGTTTTTAATTTTTTTTTTTTTGGTCGGAAACTCTATCCCTTTTAGCCACTTGTCCTTCACACCATCGTCTCCTCCAAACCAACCCAGATTTCTATTTTTTTTTTTATTATATTATGTCTCTTCCCTTTTTGCAGGTCGTCTTCTTCCCTGTGAGACGTCCGCGACAGTCCCCCCGACGGCGTCCTTCTCTACAGAGCCACCAGACGACGAGGAGCTCTGACTGAACCTCACTTACACAAGTTCACACCAGAATCCTTACCAGTCCGAAGTCAATACCTGGCGTCGCCAACCGTCACTAAATATCCCCGTCGGCCACCACTCCGGCCTTGATCGAGCTATTCCGATGAGGAAATTTTGAGCTCGAAAATTGCACAAAACAGCATAGAAAACGCATAAAAGCATACTAAAGAAGTGAAGAATGAACCAACTTGGTCGCATCAAGCCACGGGCATCGCTGACAGCGAAGGTTGAGAATAGCGACTCTGTCACATCCTGAATTCTACGAGGATAGGGATGATAAGACCATCTTTTCACCTGAAGAGCAACCTCAAAGAACCCCCCCGTCAATAGCGATCTTGCTCTACTAGTTGCTAACAAAAAAAATCTGAAAAAGGTTGGAAAAAATGGATGAATAACCGTAAACTTAGTGAGTGGTACGTATATCTTTCACTTTACAAAACAAAATCACAAATTATTTAATCCAAATCCAGAATTTAACAAACTCATAAGAAGAGAATGAGTTGCAAATGCTTCAATATAACACATTTATCCATTTCACAATAAATATCAAAATAAATATCAATGGTCCAATCCATTAATCAATCTCATCACTTCACACATTAATGATTCATTCTATTGGTTAATCTTATGCCACACATCAATGATCTATTTCATTGATATTTCATATGAAACCACACATCAATAGTCCATTCATTGATTAATCTTTTGCTTATATCAAACTATGGTCATGACATAACGTTTGGTAACAATATGATCAAGATTCTTAGCAAGGTCTTCTATTACAAAGTTGGTCGCTCGGCCAGATAGATATCCTAAACCCGATATGTATATTCACAAGCCCCTCCATGGGCTCATAGTGATATTAAGCACTAAACCCACGTACTCCAATATCCATAAATTCAATTCATAATCAATTTCATAAACAAGCCAATAACGTTTCATAACATAGTCATCGATCATTTCTCAAACATTTCTAAAATCATTTATAAACCCTTTTATAAACCAATTGCAAACCGATCACACCAACGCACGCACACATGCACATACACATGCACATGCACACAAAATACTTCACAATAATTTGCATAACACACTTCTTAAACATCCAAAAATAACTAAAGAGTAATAAATGCTCGATTCGACTTTTATGGAACAAAATTTCCGAATTCATATGACATACATAATCTGTAACATTTTCGGAACATGAGTTTTACAAATTCAAAGAAAATATAGTATCACTCACTTTGTTGCCTATGATCAAATAATAAATTATACTCATATTGTCGAACTTGCGGTCCTATCAAATAAGTGAGGAATAATGTTAAAATCGAGTAACATGATACCTCAACTACAAAACGGTTTTACACGCCTAAATGCTGATTTTAATAAATGTCCATCTGCAGTGATTATTTGAGCTTAAAGTCAACGTGGAGCCCACCCTTGAAACCCTAAAATTTCGCTTGGACCAAACCGTTAGTTCAAATCAACCTCCATCATCAAACTTTATGGCTCTACAACGACATAATCCACAATTTTTATAAAATCTCGAAACTCTACAACTCAAGAATCGGACCTCACAGCTTGGCTTTCATTAAATTTCGAATTTGAGCCCTAAATTCATAAATTACTTCGATTGAAAGAACAAGAAGTGCGAATACTTACCGAGTATTATCTTACATAGTTAAGCTAGCTTCGCGAGATTCCCTTAACATGTACGCGCAAAATCCTCTCTTTTCCCCTTTCTTCTTTCTTTCCTTTTGTTCCTCCTTTCCTTTCTCTCTGTTTTTGTCGGTGAAGGGGGCTCTCAGTCTTCCATTTAGCCGAGCCTATTGACTTTTCTACCCATTTTCTCTTCCTTTTCTGGAGGTGGTGGACGACGTCGATCGGCTGTGGCTTCGAGGTTTTGTTTGGAGCTTCAATGGCGACCGTGCCCGGAGGAGAGAAAGACCAAGATTCTTCTTTGTTTCTTTTTCGTGAGACTAAAGACGCCCGGCATGGGTCGTCGGACGTCGGTGGTTGGTGATGTTCTCGAGTTTGCGGAGTCGTCATCGACGTCAGGGAAGAGGACGAGCAGTCGGACTGGACGCGGAAGGTGAGGAAGCCGGAGGAGGAAAAGAGAAGTAGGTGAGGTGACGGAGTGAGGTAGGATTCCGGGAATGGAATGGTGGAGGTGACTGGTCGAGTGTTTCAGGAGGAAGGGTGGGGAATGCCTTCTTTCTTTTCCAGAAAATGCTCCGTGAAGATCGGGGTCTCCTTTCCCTTTCCCTTTCCCGTGAACCCCTGGGGTCCAGTCGCTCAATAAAGGAAGCATCTTTTAATTCCCCTTTTTTCTTTTTTTTTAATATGTTACCCGCCCTTCTTTTTCTCTTCTTCAGCCGCCAGCCACATTAAAATAGACGAACCATTTTTCCTCTTGTCTAGGGTTTTGTGAACTCACGCTAAATAATTCATGTAGGTGCGTTTGGTAACGTTTTATTCCGAAAAATAATTTTTCTATTTCTATTTCTAAGAATGCACTTAATAACTACAAAAATTTTCGTTAGGAAATAAAAATGCGTTTGGAAACTTATAATTTTGTTGTTTCTTTTAATTTTTCAATATTTTTATTATATTTTTCCTTTTTTATTTTTTTATTTTTTTATTTTTATTTTTATTTTTTTTCCTTCTTTCTCCTTTGTGGCTGGTGGCCGACTACGGCGGCGGCCGGTGACCGGCTAAGTGAGGTCTAGCGAGCTTGCCAAAGCCTTGCCAATGGCCTTGGTGGCAAAGCGAGCCTCATCGGGCCACCGGTGAGGCTTGATCTCGCTCGGGCGGTGCGAGCTTGGCCTCGCTAGTGGTTGGGTGAGCTCGAGCTCGCCGGATTTAGGCGAGCTCGGGCTCGTCGATCTAGGCAAGCTTGAGCTCGCTCAACCATGGCGAGACTCGGCGTCGGCGGGGGGCGGCGACAGTCCAAAGAACCAACCAAAAGGAAGAAGAAGGAAAGAAAAAAAGAAGAAAAAAAAAGAGAAAGAAAAGTTGTTTTTAAGAACAAGAAACAACTTTTTTCTACTTTTTGTTTTTGTTCCAAATGTTCCCGAGAAAAAAAGAAATAGATTTTTTTTCCGGGAATTTTTTTTACCAAATACGTTTTGTTCTTTTTTGTTCTCTGAAAAAAGAATAGAAATTTTAGTTCCAGGGAACATAAACACTTTTTCTAAATAATTGACCTATTCAAAAGCTTCATAAATTGAAAATTTTTTAATTGGACGCAAGATCTCTAAATTTCATTGTCCACAAATCAAATATCAAAAAAAAAAAAAAAAGAAACTAATGAAATATTAATATATATTTTTAAATAACCTTTTTCTTTATTTTTTTATTTTTTATTTTTTAAATTTGAAATCTAAATGCCTAATTCTGGATGCCTATGCTAAATTGGCACCTATATGCAATTGAAATACTAATGACACTAATCTAATTTTTGGTCAAGAAATGAGACTCGTCGTGATTGGAAATCCCGAATCTCGAATTTCCTAAACTTAACTATTGAGAAAATTCAATTGTCAATAGAGCCGTGGCACTCTCGTTGACCATACCAATGGCATCATGGCTCTCGCCCATGGGATAGCGAAGGGGTTTCGAGCCTCCACTAGTGGGAAAAAAAGAAGAAGAAAGAACAAAATTTATAAATATAAAAAATTCATAATTTAAAAAAAAAAAGTTATAAAAATTATCCACGTTAATTTCGACCATTCCTCATAGAAGACCAACATCTACATAAGCAATTTACCGTCAAAATTGGCTAGAAGTGCTAAATTGGCAAATCATTCAAATGTTTAGAATTAAATTGATATAATTGAAAAGTTTAAGACTGAATTGGATATTGTACGATAGATTTATGATTTTTGGATGATTTTTCCTGATTTTCTAACTAGGGATGATCGATTTCAACGTGAATAGGTTATTAATTGGAAACCTAGGACCTACCTTCTTAGAATTGGTTCCTAATTTTCAGAACGTGAACATAATTGGTTGACCCTAAAATCAATCTAGAACTGAAACAACCAAGTCCATAGTCTATACAAGAACCGGCCTACCTTCTTCTACATCTTCTTCATTTTGAAATCTGGAGCCGAGTTGGTTAAGGTCAGTTCTCAAATTTTTTCAAAGTGCTAATCCTCTATGATAACATTCGGGGTGTGTTGTCCATTGTGGACTCTCAGCAAAATTCACACTCCTTTTCATATCTCGATGGTGGAGAATCTTCTTGTTTATAGCAATCACCTTTTGTCCTAGGGAATAATGCTCCATGTAAGGCAATCTCTTCTCAAAAGCTTAAACATGCCAAATGTATACCTCGAACTCCCTTCTTAACAATTGCCGAATGCTTGATACCATGAAGTAGGAAATCGTCACACCTGCATTAGTGACTACCGTCACGGTGGCTAATTGTTATCAACGACCCCCATTTGTGGTGGCCATTTGTCAACGAGACAACCATCATTGCGATGTGCCGATGGCCCCCTATCAAGGACGACCATCATGACAATGGTCCTTATTCATGGCAACCGATTGGACTTGTATAGAAATTTAAATATAATTTTATAAAATACACATACCTTTAGTTACTTTTACTGTGGAAGCTAAAGAAAGAAAATGACTATGACACCCTAATATTTTTTCCTTTCAAATTGGTCATTGCGTTAAAACATTAAATGAAAATACTAATGTTGTTGACTAGTCACTGTTAGATAGTAATGTAGTGCTAACGTGGAGTCTTACATTGCTTTTTCAACAAATATAAAATAGAACAAATGTAGAATAAAGCAACCCCTAATCACTTCAAGAGAGTTTCATTGATTTCTCACTTGGAAATTGGATTAGATGGGCTGCCATAGGTATTCTCAAAATATAAGTTGTAATCGAGGCATAAATCGTTACTGTACTTATTATTGTTTTGTTATAAAGAAAATCATGTATACTACAAAATTAACTTCTAATCAATAAGAAACAAAGTATGGTTAGGTGTCACTTGATCATGTGTTACCGATATCACTAGTTTTGATTCGAGTTACCAGAGAGTCCTTCTAGACCAACTTGACATGAGCAAAAAGTATGAAGAGCCGTTCGAATGCACAATGATTTTGTTATTAGTCTCAAAGCCAATATCTCTTGTGATTTTTCATTTTTCAACGTGAATTGATCTTTGTTATGACATTAACTATTTATTTTTGCTAGTGATTATATTGTTCTACTTGTGATTATCCAACTTGCTAGCAGTAGGATCCCAATATAATCCTGATTTCTTCGCCGTCCGCCAACCCCTTCCGCTGCACAAACTCCTTGATCCAACACCCCTTGAGGACAGAGGACCCGGACGACGCCCACAAAACGAACACTAGTTGGTGCTCGGACCTCGTGTCCGCACCCTCGCTGCCCTTGACTCGCCTCACCATCTCTTCACTCATGCATGGGAGCACATGGCTCATCGCGCACGCCCAGCGGCATCAAGAGCCTTGACAGGTGGCTGAGATCGCTCTTCTTAAGCTTCTTCTTGATTTACGAGGGTCTTAGAGCAGCACCAACTCTGTGGAAACGCCTTTGCGTCATCAGAGTTCCGTCATGGCTCATCACGTTCTGAGGCCTCTTTCTTTTCCATTTGGCTTCTATAGCACTTCACCTTCTTATACACAATCGGAGTTCTGTCATCAGTGAGTGAGGCCGTGGACTTTCGCTTCAGTTGGGCAGGGGAACGGCTTCTTGATGAGGGTCGTTGATTTCCTTTGTGGCCAAGAAACCCTCCCGATCCGGCGTGAGGGGGAAGAACTCGCGAGTCGCCACCGTCACTGCAGATTAAATTTCTCCGGCCTCTCCGTTGCAGTTCTTCTCGTGATCGTGCAGATAAGAGAAGCACAACGAAGAGTCCATCAGTGGCGGCGAGTGGACCTCGCCTCTAGGGCTGTCGTCACCAATCGGAGGTGATCCAGGGCCTGAGAAATCGATGAGCTTCATGGGTTTTCGATTGGAGAAACAGAAAAGTGCTTCGCGAGAACAACATAGGGCAACACGGTTCATTTTCTGCATTACTTCTCTGTGACTCTGCAGACTTCTGCCAATCACCTGGTTGTAGGAGCATCTATTACATTACTAATGGTGATCCTGGCACTGGAAGGATAAGTGTGATGAGCATATTATATTGTTTCCTCTGCTTACTTAGAAAACTTGCATAGTGAAAAGCCTATCATCTTGTTTCAAAATTGCAGGCTTTTGTTGATAATCTCCATCTATATTTCCTTAAGCTTTCGTGCTTGCTTTAACTTGAAATGGTTTTGATTTGGTATCGTGATCTATTTCTTTCTGCGCTTCTTGACAAGCTGATTACTTATTTAATCAAACCCTCTGTTTTCGCTTTTTGGTTCATTAGGTGCTTCTACGAGATGCTGGAGCTGGAAAATCTAGCTTAGTACTGTGGTTTGTAAAGGCCAGTTCGTTGAATTTGTGGTTCACAAAACTAGAGTATCAATTTATAATATTCGGCTGATTTCATTTCTTATCATAGGAGCTTGACTATGAAGTACTTCTGATGTTGTAGGAATCCACCATCGGCGCTACCTTCTTTTCTCATACTTTGGTCGTAAGTGATGCTACTAGAGATCTGGGATACAGCTGGCCAAGAGCAGTGCCACAGCTTGGCTCCCATGTACTATGGAGGAGCTGCCACGGTAATCATTGTGTATGACATGACAAACCTAGTAAGTGAAACTATCAAGAAACCTATTATCGCCTCCAATGTTGTATGATGTTGCTAAGTTGACTAATCTTTGACTGTTACAAGAGATCGTCGTGCAAATTAATAGTTTTCACTACAAGGAATTCATGTGATATGTGAATTGGCTTCTTTTGGCTTCCAATTTTAGCATTTCAAAAGACATTCATGTTCTGATAATGGAGTTGCATATGTTGCAAGAGATCGTCGTGCAAAGTACTAGTTTTCACTACAAGGAATTCGCATTATATGTGAATCGGCTACTTTTGGCTTCCTATCTTAGCATTTCAAAAGACCTTCATTTTCTGATAATGGAGTTGCATATGCTGGTCCTTTGCTTTTGATTCTAGGGAACCATCACCAATTTTCCACGTACAAGTTTGTGTCCACATGGTAATTACATATTATTTAATTGAAATTTTTTTCCCATGGTATGAGTTCTCCGTGGAATTATCAAAGAGCAAACCAATTTACCCTTCTCTAGAGGCCTGGCTAACCTTTGTTGGGTTGGAGTTGTGATTAATTGCTTGGTCTTGGTTGTGAAGGTGCTTATCGTTCCTGCCGTGTATCTTGGCAGGTGGTGGCGTATAATAAACTCAATGAGTACAATTCTTGTTTCTTAAGACGTTGCACATTGGCAGTCTCACATCAATGGTGATAATGTTGGCAGTCTCACAATTGTTCTGTTCTTTGATATCGGCATTGCATTTTAATAATCTTGTGGTGTCACAAGTGAGCTTGTTTTGAGTATATCTCTATTAGAGGCATACTATATTGTTGTCCTTTATGTTGACGTAAACTTCAACTGTCTTCATTTAAGATTTTCTCTCTATCTTCCACAGGATATACTTGAAACTGGTTGTTGATGGATTAGAAATGTATTATTCTAATCATGGTGCATGATCCAATTTTCCTTCGTATATATTATCCCTTTTTTTTTTACAGTCGATCTTGTTGCTGTGCGCTCCTTAGCAAAATATTTACATGGTAGTTTTACTTGGAACGTCTACTCTTTAACCATAAGGTTGGGAAAAGGAGGGAAGTCCCCTATCTCAAATAAGGATCTACTTGACCTATGCCTTTGCATGATATTACCAGTTCCTCTTGCTTATTACTCGTATTACACTTATAATCTTGCTTTTCTTTTTCTCTGTTCATATTTACCTAAGTTTAGCCTTGTATATGGAGGCGGGGCGTTGATCCGACTGTTTGTATGACAAAGACATATAATGTGTTAAAAAATGGTTGTATTTTTCTGCCTTGCTAATGATCCATGTCCATATCGGAAGACTTCACCTGTACGGTTCTGCATCTGCTTCGGTGCTCTGTAGCTTAGTACTCTCTTTTGGCTTAGATGTTTTCCTAGCAAAGTGACAAGACTGTTTTCTTGCTTGTAGGCATCATTTGAGCGAGCCAAAAAGTGGGTGCAAGAACTTCGAGCACATGGTAGTGATTAAATATTTTTGCTTAACTTTTCTATGTTATAGTTATTTGTTTGGCTTTTCTGTGGGCATTCACGTTAATTTATGTTTGGCAGCTTCTAAGTAGGTAGATTTTTTTAACTTCTTGATCTCCAATGTGCTTGTGACTTTTTGTTCTTCTTTTCATGTGTTAAAAGAGACATTTTTTATGTCTAATGTGACCTTGGGGTGCCGGTATACACAATTATCGTGTGTAATTTATTATGGAGGCGTTTGGATGGGACCTCCTTATCTTTCTTCAGCAATAACCATATATCATCTTACAATAATTTCATGGTTAGAATATGAGCTAACTAGTTGCTCCATTCTTGTCAAAGGTAACCCTAACATGGTTATGGCTCTCGCTGGAAATAAAGCAGATTTGTTGGATGCCCAGTAGGTTACAGTTGAGGTAATTTACAGTTTTCCTGCGGGATAAGTGCCAAAAAGTCCTAAACCTTTGCATTTGTGCCGATTTGGTCCTAAACCTTTTTTGGTGCCGATTCGAGTCCTAAACCTTTTAAATTGTGCCAATTCAGTCCTTTTGGCCGGATTTTGCTTTCGGACGTTTGGCCGGTGACGTGGCCTAATCGGCGCGACGTGGACAATTTTTAATAATATTTTAATATTTTTTATTTTTAATATTTTTTATTTTATTTTATTTTAAATATTTTTTTCTTTTTATTTTTATTTTTGTCTTTTTCCTCCAGCCGGTCGCCGAGGTCCAGCGACCGGCCAGAGGCGACCGCCGGTGAGGGCGAGGCTGACCTCGCCGGATCTGGCGAGGTCGAGCCTCGCCGGCCCTCGCCGGCCATGGGCGAGGTCGGGCGAGGTTCGCCCTCGTCGGATACGGCGAGGCGAGCCTCGCCCATGGCGGCGAGGGCCGGCGAGGCTCGACCTCTCCAGATCCGGCGAGGTCGGCCTCGCCCTCGCCGGCGGTGGCCTCTGGCCGGTCGCCGAGGTCAGCGACCGGCCGGAGGAAAAAGACAAAAATAAAAATAAAAAAAAAAATAAATAATAAATAATAAAAAATTATTAAAATTATTAAAATATTATTAAAATTGTCCACGTCAGCCGGCCGATGTCCAGTCAGCAAAATCCGGCCAAAATTGGCCGGAAAGGACTAAATTGGCACAACTTAAAAGGTTTAGGACTGAATCGGCACCAAAAAAGTTTAGGACTAAATCGGCACAAAGGCAAAGGTTTAGGACTTTTTGGCACTTTTCCCGTTTTCCTGCTGTTTTGCTTCTGAGATGATTACTTCTGTTTCGTCCAGATTTGTCGGATGCCCAGAAGGTTACAGCCTAGGTAATTACAGTTTTCCTGCTGTTTTGCTTCTGAGATGATTACTTCTGTTTCATCCAAAATTATGTTTTCTTTTATCAAGAGGATAGTGCAATTTCAATGAAGTGGCAATAAGGGGGGGGGGCTACCTCAATATCTGCTAGATGTTGGATATCTACATATTCCAATCTCATGCGATGTTTGGAGAAGAAATCAATTGAGAAGAACCGAGACTCCTTTTTATTCACTATCTACTTCTGATTACGTTCCTATTCCTCTCCCTCCTCTGAAGACAAAATGTTGAATTTGTGTTTATCTTTGCACCGTCTGATGCCTATCCTAGCCTTCAGTCCTCTACAGAAATCATCTCGTTGGACAAAGATGTGTGAAATCAGGGAAGTTAGACTTTTGAAGTTTCATCCTTATTGAAGATAATAGGTTAGGAGATTGTTCGTGCTGCTTTTGATGCTTATTCCTGTCCTTTGGGTATCCTTATGCGTTCTGGACTCCTAATGAAAGGTGAAACTTGATGATTACTAACTCCTTAAGGTGGAAACTTATAACTATAGCAAATTGCGGGGATCAAAAGGACATTTTTTGATTTGTTTAGATAGAGTGAACACAGAGCGAGGGACGAGTGTCTCCATTGATTTTTTTACGATCTGAGTTGACTCCACTTCAAAGTGGTCATTGTCATTTACGGGGATGACCGACATTTTTGGAGCTCAATTAGAAGAAAAGCTATGTATTAATCAGCCAAGCCTAACCTTGTCGAACTCACTGTCAATACGCAAGGCATGAGAAGAAGTTAATTGATTATGCAATGGCACTGTTGACAATGAGCCTATGGCTTAGTTTTTTTTATCAGTATAAAGGTTTTAATAGATCATCTTTATAATTGATATCTGTCAAAGGAGAAAGTCTGTTTGAAACATACTGTGGGTTTGGGTCCAGATTGTTGGATAAGGACCGGGATGTTAATCAGACTCACTTCAATTATAATCCTCTATAAATTGCTCATTTGTGATCTAGGAAGCGCAAACGTATGCCCAAGAACACGGTCTCTTCTTTATGGAAACGTCTGCAAAAACTGCTTCAAATGTGAACGACATTTTCTATGAAATAGGTGTTAACTGTCTTGTCAATGCATTCGTCTCGTGAATGCATGGTTTATATCACTCACGCCATACTGGTTTTCATTAACATGTACTTGTCTTTGCCTTAGATACTACATGCTTTGAACTCCGTAATTAGTTTTACGATGTTGCTTATAATTTGTCTGTGCTCTCAACCATGGACGGTGATTACGGTGAAATATACACAATACCTTCTACGATGAAATGTTCCCGCCAATTTTTGTGGTGCACATTTTCTTTCTTTGTCAGATGCCGTATAATTTACTTATTCCCATCAAATTATCGCATTTTAAGAAATATATTGTCTTACCGTACATGCTTGCACACTCCCATTGCCACTCGCTTTTAATTCGACTTGATTTAGGAAATACTTTGTAGTTCAACTTGATACTTTCTAATTGTAATTCCATCACTCTGAGCTATCCGTACCGGTCACATACAACATTCGTTTTTGGCTTTTGTCTGAATATAAAAAACCTTGCGAAAAGAATTAATAGCTATTTTACTAGGCACCAAAAACTTTAAATTATGCTCATTGTAATATATTTATCCTAAGTTTTCTTGTAACACAAAAAACTCGTACTCATGTAACATATTTACCTAAACTTTTTTGTGATACAAAAAACTATAAATTTATACACATTTACTTTAATTTTTTTTTTTACACAAAAATGCTAAATTGCCAACACATTTACCTCAAGTTTGGGGCAAATATATTAGGTAGGTATAAATTTAGAATTTTTTTGTAAAAAAAAGGTTGTCTTTGTACGGAAGAATTACCATCTCCGACGGCAAAGCAATCTAAAAAGTGAAACAATTGTAAATGACTGCGAACCGAAAGGGAAAAAAAAAGGGATAATACCTTAAAAAACCCCAAACTGGTACACTTGTGACAAATTTACCCCAAACTATTTTTTTGACCATGAAAAACCCCAAACTGGTAAATTTGTGACAAATTTACCCCGACCGATTATAAAAAACCCTAAAGCGGTACATTTATGACAAATTTACCCCAACCTAATTTATTCGACTGCAAAAAACCCTAAACTGGTAAATTTGTGACAAATATAACCTATGCTAAATTGGATTAATACCACAAAAAAATCATAAAAATTATAAATGTGACAAACGGAACGTAAAATCCTAAATTGATATCTTTGGTTAAGCGTCACGTGTCATTTAACTTAATAATTTGAGAATAAAATTTAACGAAAACTAACATAGGATAAATTTGTCATAAGTGTACCAGTTTGGGATAAATTTGTCAAAAGTATACCAGTTTGGGGTTTTTGGTGGTCAAAAAAATAGTTTGGGGTAAATTTGTCAAAAGTGTACCAGTTTGGGGTTTTTAGGGTATTATCCCAAAAAAAAAAAAAGAATTTAGGAGACCCTCCGGTTCAAATATAATACCTTAGATCCCACATCATCGAAGCCCAAATACCAACATAAAGCAAGCAATGCGGCGGGGTTGTTTTTCACCGGGAAAAGAAACGAGTTATTTTCGTTGCACGGGACTACAAAAGGCAAGAACCATCCTTTGATCAGTATCAATAGAGAAGCCACTTAGGGCGTGCATGGCAACGTTTCTAAGAAACGTTTCCGGAACACTTTTGTACGGATTTTGTTCCAGGAACAAAAAAAGAACAAACGCGTTTGGTTGCGTTTCATTTCTTTTTTTTTTTTTTGTTTCGAAACGAAATAAGAACAAAAAAAAGAAACAACAAATTGTTGTTTCTTGTTCTAGAAACAAAAATGAAGAAACGTTTCTTCTCTCTCTTCTTCTTCTCTTCTTCTTTTCTTCTTCTTTTTTTCTTCTTTTTCTTTCGCCGGTCGCCGACCTCGGCCATGGCCGGCGACCGGCCGTCGAGGCTCGGGCTCGCCCAACCAAGGCGAGGCTCGGCGTCGCCGGAGCCTCGCCGGGGCCGGCGACGCTCGGCCTCGCCGGAGCCTCGCCCGGGGGCCGGCGACGCTCGGCCTCGCCCGGGGCCGGCGACGCTTGGCCTCGCCGAGGGCCGGCGAGCCTCGCCGTGGCCGGGCGAGGCTGCCGGCCCCGTCGGCCGGTCGGTTGGAGGTCGGGGACCGGCCGAAAAAGAAAAATAAAAAGAAAGGAAAAAATGAAAAATAAAATAAAAATGTTTAAAAGTTAAAAGAAACAAAAAAGAATAAAATTTACCAAACGTGTTTCTATTCATTTTTTATTTCCGGACCAAACGTTACCAAACGCGTTCTTTTGTTCAAAAATTGTTCCCGGAACAGAACACTTTTTTTTTTGTTTTCGGGAACAAAAAAGAACAAACGTTACCATTCGCACCCTTAGACAGCTACGGAAAACTACTGATACTTATGTCGTAACTTCTTCTTTTGTGTGTGTGTTTTTGTTTTTTTTTTGTTTTGTTTTGTTTTTTTTTTTTGGCACCGGGAGGGGGTGATGATAGCGACTACGCATTAGGTATATGGCTTTTGGTCGCTAAGGGGCATGTTTTTGTTCTTTATTTCTGTTATTGAACACTTTTTTTGTTTTTTGTTCACGGGAACAAAAAAAACTAAACGCGTTTGGTTGCGTTTGTTCTTTTTTTTTTTTTGTTCCCGAACAAAATAGGAACAAAAAAAGAAACAAAAAATTTTTACTTCTTGTTCCGAAACAATTTTGGAGAAACGTTTCTCTTCTCTCTCTTCTTCTTCTCTTCTTCTTTTTTCTTCTTTTTCTTTGGCTGGTTGCCGACCTCGGCCATGGTCGGCGACCGGCCGTCGAGGGCCAGCGACGCCGTCGAGGGTCGGCGACCTCGCCGGAGCGTCGTCGGCCCTCGGCGAGGCCGAGCTCGCCCAGCCAAGGCGAGGCTCGGCCTCGCTCGAGGGGAGATATTCGGCTAGGGTTCCGGCGAGGGACTCCGGAGGATGGTGCGACGGCGGCGTGGCACTAGAGGCTGCTGCGAGGGGGCACGGGTGTGCAAGCGGAGTGGCGGCGAGCGGTGGCGTCGCGAGGAGTAGCGACAAGGCGAGATCTCGGTCGGCGTCGCAGGCGCAAGTGCTTGGCTTTGACGGCGGGCGCGAGGCTCGACCTTGCCCGCGCCGGCGACGCCGAGCCTCGCCTTGGCCGGGCGAGCTCGGGCTCACCTAAATCCAGCGAGGCCGAGCCTCGCTATGGCTGGGCGAGCTCGAGCTCGCCCCAGATCCGGCGAGGCCGAGCCACACCCAACCACGGCGAGGCTACCGGCCCCGTCGGCCGAGTCGCGGAGGCCGGCGACTGGCCTAAAGAAGAAAAAAAAAAAAAAAGAAAGGAAAAAATGGAAAATAAAATAAAAATATTAAAAAATTAAAAGAAACAAAAAAAAAAGAATAAAATTTACCAAGCGTATTTTGTTCATTTTTTATTCCCGGAACAAACGTTACCAAACGCGTTCTTTTGTTCAAAAACCGTTCCGGAACAAAAACATTTTTTATTTCGTTCCGGGAACAGAAAAGGAACAGAAATAAAAACATGCGCGCCCTAAAAGTTATTATATGCTTCATTTTAGAAGTACAATTGTCCAAGAATCCAAACATCTATGATTTAAGGTTCAACGTTAAGTACTATCAAATTCTCCAATGAGCCGTAGTCACTTTCAAGTTAGAAGTTATCTCTTCGGCCAACTTCATTTCTGTAAAGTCGAAGCTAAAGCCAAAAACTCAAACCCACAGCTAAAACCGAAAAGGCAAGCTAAAACTCACAGCCACCCCAAACAGGCCTTGACATATATGTTTGTGATTATTTGACGAAAGTAGTACAATGATAAGTTACTTGCGAAAGGATTTACAATCTAGGAAGCACAAACAGTGTGGACATGCTAAGTTAATCTACAGTCCCTACATCAATGTTTCTGTGGATCTTCTTCTAACACAACATACAAGTTAGCAATGTCTTGGACAAGGAAACAGAATTAATTCCTAGACTTACGTTGGGCTGTATCCTTAAAGAGAATTTTATTTGCTGCCAGATTTAATACTGCAAGCGAGGCAAAGGAATTACAATCTACGAATGCAAACAAAGTGTGGATATGCAAACGGTCCCTAAATGAACATATCTATTGTTCGTTTCAGACAACCTACAATAACGGATATCCTGGACAAGGAAACAGAATCATCTCCTTGACTTGCATTGCAGATTTACTCTGCATCCTGAACGAGGATTCGAATTGCTGGTGAATTTGATACTACAAGCAGGCAACAAGAGAAGGCACAAACCAAAGTGCATGACACCAAAAGGCTGTACTTTGATTCACTGTAGCGTGCATCAGCAACTGGAAATGAACATGCCTTGAAGCAACTCAGCAACAACAATTGGAATTGCCAGTCATGAGCCTAAATGGATCAAATGGATCATCTTCGTTCTAGTTTACAATGAATTATAATGTGTGACATCCTATAGCACATACACTACAAAATCTTCTCAGTGCATAATGATGGGATATGAGGGACAATTCTGCTGCATATAAGTTCACAAGTTACTCTTGCATACATCACAATGTACAATATCAGAGACAACCGTTCAACTTGTTAGCTGACATCCTTGAAGGCCTGATTAGCTATCTATAATCAAGACTGATATCTCAACCGTACTTAGTTCATTCTGGCAACCCAGCTTCCTACATCATAAAAGTGCACATGCAGAATCCTGAGCACTACACACAGAGCAGGGATTTACACCATAAGTTGTCCCACCGATACCGAAACTAATTCCTTCTTGGACTTAGGTAATAACAGAACGTTCCGAAGAAACACCAAATAACATTAGTTGACAGCAATCTTACCACATTCGTCCTAGTTGCCTCATCCATCAAGGATGCGCCAGCAAGCATTTCTCGATATCAATCCCCTGAAGTTGGAGTCACTAATGAATATGCTCTTCGAGTCCAATCACAATATAACCGCAATGAGATTAGAAGTTAGGCTTACGAACTTGAAGGGCTGTTGAAAGTAGACAAACTACAGAAAGTTCAGATGTTTTGCCTCGCATCCAGTCAAACATTGGAATTCTAGCCAACTAGCCCTCAATCCGGCGTGATTGTCCAACAACAAGTTCTCTTGTGTTATGGCAACACCCAGCATTCACGATTGGAAAAACAGTGATCAATGCAATATCTGCAAAATTGAAGGTGCCAAAATTTCACTTAAGCGAGACAATCGAAAAGATTAATTTCAACATAACTTCATGCAAGTGCACCATCGAATGACATATAAATGAAGACATTCAGTTACCCAAGATTTTGTTATACATCACAAGCAATAATTTTTCCATGCAAGAACAACAAACTGACTAAGCCTCGTTAGCAATAATGACTTTAGAAAACCATAAACTGGATAATCCTAATTATAATATACATGCACCAAAATAGAGTTCAACCTGAGACATCCGGAAGCTTGCCCTAAAGAAAATGCTATCGTAAAAGAAATCAACAGGGTGTTGGATTTATTATTATTATTATTATTATTATTATAATATGTGCAACAACAATAGAAAAGGCCATGGAATTTACTCTGTGAAAACCACATGAGCACATCAACCAAGATCAACTAATTTCTTCGCAATAAAAAGGATAAGTCTGATATTCAAAAGCTCATAGCCCTTGAGCGTCACGAGAAGGTAATAATTAGTTGTCAACTTTGCTCTAGTTAGTATCTTTAAAGAAAACACGAAACTCAACGACTTGTCGGTGAAACTTCTTTAGGCAGGGGAAGAAAAAGTTGGGACCAAAACCTGTTTTGCAAATTCCAATCCCACTTCATGAAAGGCCTTATGTACTTCCAATAAGCCATCTCTGGTTTCTGGAGTACCACCACTCTGTACGATGGGAAACAACAATGGATTACTATATATTCTTCTAATCTGCATAAAGGAGAGATCACAAAGCCAAATACACGCAGGCACCTTTAATATCACAATTAATAGGGTAGAAGCCAGCTCAGGACCAAGCTGCGCAATTTGATGGTCAATTCTAGCCAGATCTGTGTTGTCAATAAATCTAACCTACCTAAAGTAAAATCGAGACATCATTCAAACTGTTAAAAGTCAAAAAATTGCTAACACGGTACCCAATGTACTGAGACTTATAACTGAACATTCATCCATAGCTTGTACCTTTACGTAAATCTGATGCGCAAAATCAAAAATTTACTAACACTTTTCAAATACCGAATCAAAAGACGAAGACCAAAGTAGATCTTTTTTCATTGCGCATAAGTGAATCAAGCAGCATATACACTTACTCCAAATAATGGAGAAATGTGAGCAAGAAGAATACAGGGAAGTAGTAGGATCATTCTCATATCTACAGTGATGAACTTGCAACGAAAAGCCCGAAATGGAATGACATCACGACTAATCCAAGTAGGAAGAATAACATTAAGAAAACTGCTCACTTGAGGGAAGAGTTGCCAGGACTTGAGAAATAATTTTAACTAGTTGAAAAGGTAAGAAAGGACGAAGACAAACAAGCCACCACCAACTTATCTACAATGTCTGAAGATACCTCCAATGAAGGATTATCGGAAGCCAATGCTTCTGCAACAAACCGTGGCCCAAGAGCTGAACCTCCGATTCCAACTGAAAGTACTTGAATAAAGCGATCCACGGGAGAAGTAGGAGGGAGCTTAATCTGCAAATTAAGCATCAAACATAATCAAGTCAATCAATCTGTCCATGTCCGATGCAATCAACTAAGCACAATAAAAGAAAACCAACGATCCAAAACCGAATTTCATGCTAACATTAATCAGAAAACTCTCCAATAGATGGTTTTAGTATAATCACCGGGAGCCAAACCAGATAAAGGCCGACTCTACGGTTTCATTATCGAGAAGTGGATCGATTTTTTTGAGAATTGACCTGGAACTGGACTTGATTAGGATGGCTCTGCCCGGTTCTTGCCTTGAACTGGACTTGCTGCGCACTGCTAATCCAAACTCTCCAACTAATTTCACGAATATTAGATGACAAACAATAATACATAGTCAACAACAAGCCAGTATTGAAGTCATAGAGCAATATGTAACTCTTTTATGTGTCCATAAGCCACCTACAACTAAGCAATTATCAGGAGTATCAAATAATAGATTTGGGGCTCATATTCTCATCTCTCAACACCTTTCCCTGATATTAAAAGATTATTATCAGCGTCAAATGTTGAGCAACTTAACAATTTGAAATAAGTACTGGGATTTAAGGTCTTCTTATCCAGTGGATATACATCCTCTGTACCTCGCTTTAATTTAAACATGATCAACCACGAAAGTTTTTCTATTATTATTACAATTAACCATTGAAGTTACTTGAAATGCGATAAAACAGGTAGCAAATTTTGATTCTGGCAATTAAACATGAAGTTGTAGATGATGTGAATGGAAGTAATTTAGATAGATCACTTTCTTATTAAACTCTAAACTACTTCATTGAAGAAAGAAATAAATCGGAGAAGTATAAAAGAAGTTCATTCGGGACATGCTGAGAGCATAGACATGATGAGAGGAGATCTTCTACGTATCGTGTCCATGATACGGAATGATACTTTGTGAGGAAAGATATCCTAATCAATTGCAAAAAAAAAAAAAAAAAAAAAAATGCAGCGAATTCAATTCTAGAAGTTTAGAGCTCATCGATTCATGTGGAAAAAATTAAATAAACAACAAACATGGTAATGTCAGATATCATAAGGAATTTAACGGCAAAGCTCAAATAGGGATTCTCTCATAGATCTATACATCCAATGATTTGAACTCAGATTCACCTTAAACATCAGTTTTGTCCACTTCTTCAGCATAGAGCAATACCAACTCCTGGAAGGCTGCTTCCCAATAAAGACAATAGAAAATGACATACGGTGAAAAGCTAGGTTAGGTGCTGATTTAAACCACCAAATACTGCACGTATTTGTCCATGCCATAGATTTTAGAGGGACTCTTTTTCATTGAGGGGGAAGCAATGCGCTAAGCAGAAAAACAGAGTTTGGCTTGCCGCACAATTTGCCAATAAAACTGAAGGAAGTGAGCAGCTCAACTTGCATTGAAAAAGAGGATGGAGTAAAAGTTACCAAAAAGAACATAGTGTGGTTTGGTTTGGTAAACCGTATTAATGCAGTTTGTTTGGTTCGGTGCCCAACTGAATGAAAAAGGGCCGTGCTGACCTCCACTGTCAATGGTGCAATGTGCATTGACCATACAACTTAAATGGATAGATCAATGAAGGTATAAAACGTTAAAAGAGCAGCACATTCCATGATGAAGGGTAGACTGCGAGAGGAGGATGGACACTCCGGTCTTCAACACTTCAATAGAGGATTATTGGGAGCCAATGCCTCTGCAACAGACCGTGGCCCAAGAGCTGAATCTCTGATTCCAACTGAAAGTACTCGAGTAAAGCGATCCACGGGAGAAGTAGGAGGGGTTTAATCTGCAAATTAAGCATCAAACATAATCAAGTCAATCAATCCGTCCGTGCCCGATGCAATCAGCTAAGCACACTAAAAGAAAACCAACAATCAAAAAACTGAATTTCATGTTGACATTAATTGGAAATCCTGAAGAAAATTTTGAAATTACTGCGTCTCAGAGTCGGAAATTTCCACGCGCAGTCATTTCAAGTGAATAATACGTAAACGAGCTCTCCATCTCTTTGACTAGGAAAGAATAGCCGTCCTTGAGCGACTAGGACAATCCTGGCATTTACCAGAAAACTGAGGCATCTATGACGGCAAACCAATTCCCCAAAAAAAAAAGGAACACAGGGAACTACAGACTCTCTTACCACACGGACAGCAACAATGACCGGAATTCTAGAACTAACCTTACCACTGACCACGTCGGCAGCGAAATTGCAGACGGCGTCGAACGTGCTCTCAATCTGTGTCTTCAGGAACCGGGCCAGCACGAGTTCCGACTTCCTCAACCAGTAGTTCCTGACCATGCAGCCCTTGTCCGGGCCGGGTTCTCGATCGAGGAGAGAGAGACAATACTTAGAAAATTCAAGTGAGGAGAGATAAATTTTAAGTCAGAGATGACGTGACGTGCTCACACTGCTTGAAAATTTTCTCATTAGGCAGGAACGTGAGACTATTCCACTCTCTCCCTCCGGTACTCCCTCCATCTATCGTTGTCAATCTGGGGACCATCGGTAGGGACAAAGAGGCCGCTGATCGCGGGGTGTGGTTGATGACGATGGACAAAGACATAAACTCACAGTCAAAAGGACCTGGGTTCACGGTCACTTCGTAGGTCCGAAAAGCTTCCGTTCCCTCACAGAGCGGCAGTTTTCTCCCGGTTGTTCTTCTCTTTAGCGGTTCTTGGCTTGTAGTGCTCGTTCGGGGGAACAGTGACCGCAGAGGTGTACATGTCGGTAGGAGTGCCAAAAATCCAATCGAAAATCAAATAAAAAAATTTAGATTTTTTCGATTCAAATTCGATGC
The DNA here is from genome assembly GCA_014182585.1 of Eucalyptus coolabah. NCBI lineage: Eukaryota > Viridiplantae > Streptophyta > Magnoliopsida > Myrtales > Myrtaceae > Eucalyptus > Eucalyptus coolabah. The sequence continues at coordinate 27,831,585 of CM024624.1, forward strand.
GATTCTTGTTAAAAACTGAAGGGTTTTTAGATAATTTGGTTTTTATTGGTTCGGTTAAATGAACCGAACCCATAAAATCTAATTTTTTTCCTTTTTTTTAAAAATCTTTTTTTATTTTTTTTTTTTTTTTTCTTTTTTTCTTTTTAATTGGCCGGATGCCCGCCATGGTAGCGACCGATGACTGGCCAAAGGCAAGCTTGACCCTCGCCAGCTTAGACGAGCCAGAGCCTCGCCATAGGCCGGTGAGCTGGCAAATCGAACCGAATCGAACAATTAACGCCCCTACATGTGGGTTCTCTCACATTCAAACCCTTATTGACCGAACCCCACTAAAGGAAGAAGCGACGTTACTTCTTTCTTTCCACTAAGATAAAAGAGTTCTTTTAGCAGAGCCCCTTATATTGTCCTAGTCACCATCCTCCCCTCTTGTTTTAACCCAATCGGGTTCCGGACAAGGTTGCAAGTGATCTAGCTACAGTCGGACAAGATGAAGTTGTGACGTAGGCGCTTGAACTACAAAGTGTTGCCTAATTCGGGTCGGATTAAGAGAAATGTCTTGGGTAGGGATTAATTAAATGATCTTTGATTAATCTCAAACATGGAGCTCAAGGTTTCCTAATTTATGGTGAACGCATATGCGAAATAGAATGGGAAACTGGATTTTTACGTGCGTACGTGTTGTACCATTTAATTTCCTGATTAAATATAACCCAGCATAATAGAAAGATAATCTCTCTCTCTCTCTCTCTCTCTCTCTCTCTCTCTCTCTGAGTTCCCAACGGTCACTCTTAGTCTTAGGTTTCAATTTCTTGAAACTTGCTATTATTTCCAGAATAAAATTGATTGCGCACGCAACCCAAATGTACAAAGAGCAACGGGCATGTCAATGGATTTGGTGTTAGATGTACCCGTTATAATATATGATTTCTTTTTAAAGGAATTATATAAAAATTTGAAAAAATATGTGATTCTGCAAACTGACAAATTTAAGATGTGGATTCGATCAACAAATATCTCCCCAAATATATTATTTTTTTATTGTTAAGAGTAGACATGGAGTGATGTGTTAAAATACCGTCGAGGAATCGGTTGAATCCTGGCAAGGTTCATCAATTGCCAAAAAATTGCAAATTTAGTTCGTTGTTCAGTGACTTGATTGCGACGCAACAAAGTTCGAGGACATTCAATGAAATTTATCCTTATTTCCTTTTTTTTTTTGGTCGGTATCCTTATTTCCTTTTCGCGCTAACATTTTACCTTGTCTGTCCATACCATATCTTCCAAGGTTAGACCGTGTCCAAACAATTAAAAATAGCTGCCGTTAGAGATCGCTGTTAAGTCTCTAGTTATATTATCTGCTATCTACCTATAGTTTACAACCTCTTTTGCCCCAAATGGGAAAAAGATTTTTAAAGGAGAATATAAAGAAATAAACAGTGTCTTCCAACAAGTACATGTACTTCTGCCTAGGAGTGTGTAAAATACTTGGGAACCGCCCGGACCGACCGGAACCGCTCGGAACCGGCGGTTCTTGAGGAAACCGGTCCCGTTCCCGGTTCCAATTTTTGGAACCGGTGGGTACCAGTCTGATTTCCGGTTCCATGGGCGGATCCGCTCACCCGGACCGGACCGGAACCTTTTTAATATTAAAAAAAAATTACAAAAAGAAACCCTAAATTAGATCTCATTTCCTCACTCCCTTCATTTTCGGTTCTCTCTCTCTTTTCTCTTCCTCGATTCCTCCTAATCCTATCGCCATTTTGATTCCTCCCTGAGCGTCGACGTTGCTGCCGCTGCTCCTCCGCCATTGTTGTTTGCCCCCTTGCGTCGGCCACCACCCGCCATAGCTGCGGAAAATTGTTCCGCGACTGTTCTATGTTGAAAACCCAACCATAGACCTCCTCCCCTCCTTCTCAACTCATAGACCCGACCGTTCTATGTTGAAAACCAAAATTGTTTCGCGTCAAGATCGGTTCCATGGATCCACGGAACCAGGACCGGCGGTCCGGTTCCCGGTGGATCCATGCAACAAATGGGTGGATTCCGGTTCAATTTTTCGAAACCGGTCTTTAGTGGGTGGTTCCGGTTCTAGGTCGGGAACCGCCCGCCCGGACCATGCACACTCTTACTTCTGCCTACAGAAACATGAATGATGGTGCGGGTATTTTATAGGGTTTGGGAGGTATTTTATGTGGTGGACAGTGGACACATCAAGTGACAATAACATTGGTATAACCAACCATTCAGACTAACATGCACATAGGATGCCAAAAAAAAAAAAAGAAAAAAAAAAAACCTAAGATGCACACATAAATGGCACCAAGTAAGATGACATTCAAGATACACGTGTGATGGTTGGATCATCCAACCACATTGTATTATAAACTAATTGCATTTTTACCAATTTAGTCTCAAATTTTTCAATTTTCTCAATTGAGTCATAAACATTTTCATATTTTACTAATTAAGTCTATTTGGTCAATTTTGGTCGGAAATTAATGATGTAGATGTCGGCCGTCCTACATGATATGGTTGGCACTAACATAAATATTTTTAATAATATTTTGAGTTTTTTTTTTTCTTTTTCTTTATTTTCTTTTCATTTTTGGATTGATAGCCGATAAGTTAGGAATCACCGACACTCTCCGAGAGTCTTTGTGTCATGTGTGACACTCCAATATATGTCCAACACGTAATCAACAGGTATCGAAAATTTTTACATGTGATCAACTCTCCCAACATGCTTCAACACATGAGTCTAGAATTCTAATATGTACGGGGTCAATTTTAAAAATTTTCAATATATAACGGATCAAAATCTAATTCTGTGAAAATAATAATAAAAAAATTAATAAAGAGGGAAAAAAGAAAACTTAGTCTTCTCTTCTTTTTTTGTCTCTCACTTTCCCTGTTTTTAGTGTAAATTCATTATGACTATTTTTCTACAATTATTTATTTGTGAATTTAAATCAAATTAATTTGATTGAAATAATCATAAAATTGACAATTTATCATGTTTATATAAAAATATATATTTAATATAAAAACTTGTCCTAACATTACATAATTCTCTATTTTTTGAAAAATGATGTGTCGTGTTATCTCATGTACTAATGTTGGTGTTAGTTAGCTGACAAGGGCTTGCAGCCCTCATAGTTGTTGAAGAGGGCTTGGTGACCCTCGCTAGTCATATCTAGGTCGCACGAGCCTTCCCCTAGATGCCTCGCCAAATTCAAGCCAAGTAAGGGCATCACAACCTCACTGGCCCTCAATCTTGGAAAACAAATTAAATAAAGAAAAAAAAAGGAAAGAAGAAAAATTTGAAAAAAAATTATTAAAGTATTATTAAAAATGTTAACATTAGCAACGGTTGTGCCATATAGGATGACCAACGTTCACATTAGCAAATTCCAACCAAAGTGGGTCTAATAGACTCAATTTGTAAAATATGAAAATGTTTATGACTCAATTGATAAAATTAAAATGTTTAATATTAAATTGATGAAGAAAATAATAAGTTTAGGACTTTTGGACAATTTTTCCCATGATATAACCAACCATCAAAAGTGAGATGTGCACATAGATGGCTCTAAGTAAGATGACATTCAAAACACTCCTGTAATGGTTATTGATTGGATGCGCCATATCATCACTATTATGTAGTGCATCCACCACATAAAATACCTTGTCGTTTTTCTCAAGCAAACTAAGCTTGCCTAAGTGAAAGGCTTAAAACCGAAAGAGGAGGGGGCGGGGGAAGAGGTTGTGCGTACAGATTGTAAATGAGATTGCGTTCAGAGGCAAAGATGAGCTTATCCAAGGGACATATGACGGCAATTGAGAAAAGCATTTTCATTAGCTGAAATCTCAGCCACAGTGACCGGAGGGAACATTATTGCTCTCATGCATGGGTGATTTGTCAGAACCAACATTCTTTACCAACTTGAAGAAGATTCACTATTCTTGTTCGACATCTTCGGATATAACATGAAAGATCAGTGACATGAATAGACTTGGCCTCTTGATTTTTTAGAGAGAGCTGAAACCTGATTGTAACCTATCAAAAGAGACCCTTTTCTTCTGTGTACAGGCACTATGTAGACGGAAAGCAAAGAGGCGGTGGAAAAGGGTTTAGTTTTAGATAATCTTGTGGACATCGCGCATGATGGCAGATTAGGATGGAAAACAGTAGCTTAAGAAACAGAGATGGTGTCATTAGATATAAGCCTAGGGTGAAAGGTAAGTCAGAACTTAAATTTAAAAAAAAAAAAAAAAAAAAAGGCGTGAAATATATGTTCACAATTCATGCAACATAACAAGCGATGTGTTCCAAGGCTTAACACATCCAGCGTCATAGAAAGATGAAAAACTAAACAGTTACGGGAACAGTGACTTCAGAATCATAGATCCAAATTGGTGGTTGAACCACAGGGGTTGATTCAAATAAGTTGTTGGCAAGGTTCACCAACCCGTGAGTCGGGCGAGAGATTCGAAATAGATGGAGAATGCTGCAATTCCGACGCCAACAACGGAAGATGGATGGATTTGCGCAGATCTGAGGCTGTACGTGGGTGTGAGCGACTCATAACCTCAGATCCGAACACTGCTGGACATTGCTGTGACTCAGATCCCCAACAGCGTCCCCTCCCATCATCTGCAGCAGTGGCTTGTATATGCAGGGACGCCCTGGGAAGGATCATTGAAGGATTCACGAAATCTATAGAGGCGAAATCTGCTGAACTAGCTGAGGCACAAGCGCTGGTAGAAACTCTGAACTTTATCTCGTCAAAGATTGCCCCGTATAGACCAGAACAACAGATACTCATTCACTCGGACTGCAGCACGTTGGTGGCTGCGGTTCTCTCTTCAGAAACCCTAAATTGGGAGATACAACCTCTGGTAGACCGAGCCAAGCGTAAACTAGAAGACTCTTCTAGCATTACTTTAGCCCATTGTAATCGCGATACAAACAAAGTGGCTGACTGGTTAGCCAAGGCCCATCGATTGGGATGCCTTCCTAGGGATTGGGTTAATTATCCCCCGCCTGCACTTTTGGACTTACTGTGTGCTGATGCTTCCTATGTTTGTACTAATAACTTGTCTTAGTAATGTAATACTACTTGTTTGCTCAAAAAAAAGAAAAAAGAAAAAAAAAAAAGGTTCACCAACCCGTTCGACTTAGGTTAATCAAGTCCTGTGCGCGAGTGAAAGCATTCAGTTGAGTTCCTCAGCCAGACTCTTAAGATTTATCGTTATAGAAATCCCTCCAGAATATTCTTTAATGTACCTGATTTATAAATGACACTGCAATGGAGAGCACCGAACTTTACTCTTGAAATAAACAAGGTCTCTTCATGCAAAGAGTCATTATTTGTTTATTGAGGGAGGGGAGGAAATGAAGACGTAAGGAGAGCAAAACTAAGGGAGAGTAATGCAACTAGAAAATCCATTACCACGGAGTCAGTCTCGTTGAAAAGGAGGTAGCAATGCTGGATGAGGCAGAGCGCTGTAGCACCAAATGCCTTGGCAATTGACCTCAAGCAACTCCGTTGACTGAAATGTGAGGCATGGCAAGATTCCTGCTTCGCCCTCCCTCCATGCTGTATCGTATCAACCAGTCCATCAAATGCCATCAAACTAAATCCTCTCATTACTTGTCCTGGAATACAGTGGATGCTCAAAGCCATCAGATCATGTGGTTTTTGGGGTTAGAAGGAGCTTCAGGGTGACTGGATAAAGGCTTACTTTTTGACAGAATAATATTTCATCATGGTGAATTCTCAAGGGTGATGTATTAAGGATGATGTCAGAGTTATTGATTTTGGAAGAAGCAAAAGGGCTCCCTTCCATTAAGTCATAGTTTCAAATAGAAAGGAAGAATTTACCAGGGATGAGATATACAATTTTCAGAATAGAAATTAGAACTGAAATTGAAGATGAATAATCTTTGTATGGCATGACTGTTCTACTGCAGAATATGACTTGACATTGTTGTGGCTATTATTCTTAAATATGGGTTTCCTAATTCTAACATCTTTTATTCATCCTCAGTAGTTTGTTGGATCAAGATAATCTTCACGCTACCAGGACTGTGGCTCTTCCTAGTTCTTGAAGTGTGCCACAGCCTGTCAGTCCTGCAAAGTTCATTAAAAAATGAAAACTAAGTCAAGGACAGCTTAGGGCTGTTTGGTAACGTTTCTGTTCTTTTTTTGTTCCAGGAGAACAAAACAAAAAAAAGTGTTTCTGCTCCGGTGAACAATTTTTGAACAAAAAGATATGTTTGGTAAATTTGTTCCGGGAACAAAAAATGAATAGAAACACGTTTGGTAAATTTATGCTCTTTTTTTTGTTTCTTTTAATTTTTTAATATTTTTATTTTATTTTTCATTTTTTCTTTTCATTTTTATTTTTATTCTTTCGGCTAGTAGCCTCGCCCAGCCACGGCGAGGCTCGCCGGCCCAGGCGAGGCCGAGCGCCGCGGCCCACGGCGAGGCTCGGCCTCGCCGGATCTGGCGAGCCCGAGCTCGCCCGGAGCAGGCGAGGCTCGGCGTCGCCGGCGCGGGCGAGGCCGAGCCTCGCCTTGGCTGGGCAAGCTCGGGCTCGCCCAGCCATGGCAGGCGCGGCCTCGCCCGCGCGGGCGAGCCTCGCCGGGCCGGCGTCGCCGGCCTCGACGGCCGGCCATGGCCGAGGCCGAGGCCGGCGACCGGCCAAAGAGAAAGAAGAAGAAAAGAGGAAGAGAAGAGAAGAGAGAGAAGAAACAAGAAACAAGAAATTGTTTCTTCAAAATTGTTTCGGAAGGAGAAACAAGTTTTTTTGTTTCGTTTGTTCTTTTTGTTCCCTGGAAAAAAAACAGAAAATCTGTTTATAAACAGAAACAAGAAATGAAAACATGCAGGGCCTTAGTTACCTACTAAAACGAAAGTTACAAAAGGTAAGTCAAAGCTTTTACAAGTCTTTAGCCAAAGGAACTAGTAAAAGAACTTGATGAACTTCTGTAACTTCATCAAAGACATGATTCCAAAATTGGAGAATTGGAGGACTAAGATATATATTACGAAAGAGTTAAAGGACCTGATACATGCATGGAAGCATGCAGAATCGTCCTTGTACATGTTCAAACATCTCAAATTAATGATTCCTATCTCATTTCCCATCCAAGCAGAACTCATTTTTACCTCAATACATTGTGTTTGTTAATATACTATATCTCGTATGATGGCAATCCAACTGTGATATACTCATCAAGGTTACAGTCATTTTGTGGGTATGCTGTGATGCCAGCACCCGACTTCAAATGCTTAATACCTTCCAGCATCTTTTTCTCATAAAGTTCTTATGTTTTCTTGTGATACTCTAAAGTGACCCCTATAGGTTTCATCAATTACTGCCCTATTAGAGCACTTGAATGTCAGGAAGGAAAATCCACAGAGGACAAATCAAGATGGATCTTTTGAGTTGATTAGACCTATATAAAACATGGTTCTGCAGAAAAAATGGCTGCCAATTTAGAAAGGGCAATACTTGACCTGTTCGGGTCATAAGTTCTCAAAACAGGGGAACTAAGTTTGTCAAGAATATCAATGTGAGTGCAATAAATAAACCAGTTCTTCAAGATCAAAGTTGGTGGTACCATATAAATCTTGTGTAGACACACCCCAAAAGGCCCTTTTTTTCTTTTAATTATATTCACAGAAATTTCAAAACTTAAGATCATCGAATCAGAATTTGGATGATAAAAGCTCTACAGCATCAAGGTTGTGGGGAAGCAGCTCTCGAGAGCCAGGATTCAAGCAAATGAAACCAAATCTAATCAGAGAAAGATAGATGAAAATACCCACAATTGAAAGTACCGTCAAACTCAATGTTCTTGAGTCAACCAACGACAGATAAGAGTTAAAGCCCTACTTATTATTATGCAATATGTTAGTTTGTAGTGCAACAATACAATTGTCACAGCGACGACCACAGAGAGGGCATATTTCACAGACAGCACTTATCACTACAAGGTCTAGCAGAGAGCAAGAGCGAAGACAAAACTCTACAAGTTGTACCTGCTGGAAGGGTTTATGACATGAGCCCCCAACTCTGGTTAAGGACTTGATTTAAGTGTCGAGTCAGTTAAACCCAACCAGAGGTATGTTTTCCACTTCTTTCATCCACAGGCAGAATAATGAGAGACATTTCTTGTGCAGCTGCGCCACAAGACTGCATCCCTCCAATATCAGAATTTGAAAAACTCTCTCAGTATTTGAAAAATAAGTCTCTTCGAGCTTCAGACTGAGGTGGCCACATCTAAGCGCTGCTATAGCTTTATTCATCAAGCTGTCCTTCACAACAGGCTGAAATGTTTTTGAGATAATAAAATGGTCATCATCTATCACAAGTAAACCTCTACAACAATAATCAAAGAGCAGATTGACAAAAGCATGAAAATATGACTTGCTTCTATAGAATCTAAGAGGTCAAAATGAGAGAAAGGAAGACAAGTCATCTGCCAATGTCAACAGAGAATAGCTGCATGCCCAACTGTGCCTTTTGTTTTCCCATAGAGGTAATTCTGGAGAAGCCGATAGAGATCAGTGCAATTGACTACTGCATGTCTGCAAGACTGCATCTGATCTAATCATTATTTCCGCAGGACACTTATTTACTTGGGATAGAAATCAGTGCAATTCTGCACGGATGTCTGCAAGAATGCATCTGATCTAATCATCTCATGCTTCTTGGCCACTGGCCAGCTAAATCTTTGGAAAACGCCATTTGTCGAAGAACAGGTTACCTCATTCTGTTTTCGACAGGTTGCTACGCTTCAATTCTCTCTTTGACAACCTCAGGATTATAATCAAGGCAGGTTTGTATCTCGTGCTTAATATCAATCCAACTGTAGCCTGATCTTCGGCAATCTGGTTATCATTCATTTGGTTTCTTACCGCCCTTGCTTCATCCCATCTTCCTAATGAACAGTAGATGTTGGCAAGAAGCAAATAAGGGGCTGATTTTTGTGGGTCCAGATGGAGAAATTTATCAGCTGCTTTTTTTGCTAAACTCACATTAGCATGGACCCTGCAAGAACTAAGTATAACCTCCCACAAAACTGGATCATCTCTATATGGTATCTTATCTATGAGCACTTCCAATTCACTGAAGCACCCAGCTCGACGCAAATGATCAATTATGCATACACAATGATCCAAAAGAGGTTCTACGCCATGTTCTTACTGCATTGAATTTAATATACCGATTCCGGCATCAATGAGCCCACCATGACTACAGGCAGTTAAAACAGCAACAAACGTAATGCTATCTGTTTTCACACCCAAACCAATCATATTTTCAAAGAGGCAAACAACTTCATGTCCAAACCTGATCTGTGCATATCCATGTATCATCTCATTCCATGTAACAGTGTTTTTATAGGGCATCATATCAAAAAACCTCTGAGCATCATCTATGTCACCATATTTACAATACATATGTACAAGAGCGCTTCCTACACATACATTATTTGCATATCCATCTTTAACTATTTGAGCATAAACCTGCCTCCCATAAACTGAAGAACAAAATTTGCTGCAACAACTCAACATAGTACCATAAGAAGATTCAGTAGGAAGCATCTCCGTTTGCCGCATCTTATTAAATAATACAGCAGCTTCTATGCCGAGGGAATTAAGCACAAGACCTGCCATCATTGAGTTCCAGCAAACAATATCTAGTTTGGGTATTTTAGGCAATATGAGCTTCGCTAGCTCTATCTTTCCACAATTTGAGCACATAGTGATGAGTCCACTGGTAACATATACATCTGCATTACCGGCAACCTTTAGTGAGGCTGCATGCACCTGTCTCCCAAACTCCGAAAACCTCAAGTGCTGCACATGAGCTAAGAATAGTTGCTAAAGATGTTCGATCGGGTCTCACACCTAGAAATTGCATCTTCTGGAAGTGCTTTATCACCTCAATGTGGTTCTCACTCTGAAAATACCCTGACAGCATGACATTCCAGGAACTAACTGTTGGAAACAACATCCCAGCGAAAACTTGACTAGCCATTTCAACATTCCCAGAAGTTACACATGCCACAAGCGCATTTATAAAGGTGACTTCATTCGGTTGAAAACCGCAGCACTGCATTCTCTGCATATATCTTATGGCCTTGTCACTTTCAAATTTGTTCCTATACCCAGCAATCATCAGATTCCACGTAACCACACTAATCTCTGACAAATTTCTAAAAATCATCTCTGCGCTATTCATGTCTCCGTTCTTCGCATACATATGAATTATTATTGCATTGTTCAAATGAAGATCACTCCCACATCCAAGTTTAATCACGAGGGAATACACTTGTTGGCCCTGAAGTATGCACGAATGCCCACAACCACAACTATCTAGGGAAGATTCATCATATCCCCACTAGAACAAACACCCAAAACACTTGATAGGTAGATGGCATCGATAGGCATCCCCTGTCTGCACATCAATCTAAACATGTCAACAGCCTCTGTGACTCTTATCAGTTTGCGCTAGGCCATGCATCATTGCCGTAAAAGAAACCTCATTTGGATCAGGCAAATCTCCAAAAGCCCGAATGGCATCTTCAATGCGTCCACACTTAGCGTACATACACAACAAAGCATTACCGACATAAATATTCTTCTCAAGACCGATCTTCACAGCAAGCCCATGACTCCCCCTGCCAACCTCTACGTCCAACAAAGCACTACAGGCGCTGAACACGCTGGCCAAAGTGAAACGGGTAGGCACAAAACCATCCAATCTCATCGAACGATAAACTTCCACGGCCTCCCGTTCGAACCCATTTCTGACTAAGGAGATAATCACGTTGTTCCACGAGAAGCAGTTCCTCACGGGCATTGCGTCGAACAGCCGGCGCGCGGATTGCAAGTCTCCGGCCTTGCAGTAAGCACCCAGAATGGCGTTCCATGTGTAGACGTCTTTGCGGAGCGTGCCCTGGTCTCGCCGCACGCGGCGTACAGCTCGACGAGGCGGTTGCAGAGGAAGGTGGCGTTGAGGAGGCCGAGGCGGAGGACGCGGGCGTGGAGGAGCTTGCTGGTCGAGTAGGACTTAGCGTCGATGCAGGATCGCAGAAGGCTTAGGAGATGGGCGTAGCTGGTGCGCTGGAGTTGCATTACGCTGAAGCTGCGGGGATTTCCATGTTCTTTTCTTTGGCTCACGGCAGATTTCTGTTGACGAAGATGCGCGGAAAAGAAAAGGTCCCGACCATCCTCGCAGTGTTCAAACGGAAGAGAGAAAATTCAACGGTCCTCTTTCTTTATTTTATTTTATTTTATGACTCCGTTTATTTCGTAAAAATAAAGAATTCGAAAATCATTTTTTTAATAAAAATAATCGCTTATATTAATAAACGAATAAAAATATTTCCATTGCCAATAAATATATTAAGATAGAAATTGTTGTCGATAATAAAAGTATTTTTTTATTGATTAACTATTTTAAGTGATACAAATAATCTTTTTAGTAAAATAATTTCAAAATCATTCATAATCTACGAAACAAACAACCAAGCTAAATCACATAATTTTTTTTGTGACAAAATTTTTCTCTTATTCTCCATTTATTTTGTGAAAAATAAATAATTTACAAAATATTGTCCTAAAAATGATTATCAATTAAAATAATTAGTAAGTATTGACAATAAAAATTAGTTAATGAAAAATCTTTCCATTATTGAAAATAATATATATTTAAGCATTTTCGTGTTTGATGAATATATTTTTCTTTCATTAATTTTATAAGCAATAGAGGTGATTATTTTGTAAAAATATTTTTGAATCATTAATTATCCGTGAAGCAAACGGAACTTTATTTTATTCTTTTTTATTAAGTTTTTGGTTGAAATATTCTTTTTAGTTCGTTCCTTGTAAGATCAATAACTAGCTTCAAGGAGCATTAAGTTCATGAAAAAAAATAGAATTGTAGGTTCGCAACAGCTTATAGATTCATAATAAATGAAAGTCAGACTTATTCCATTAAGTTATTTCATGTATAAATAGTAAAGAAATTAATAAATTAACAAGCTACACGATACGAGTCCGCGGTTCGATTTTTAAAAAGTTGAAACCAAACCGAACCTCAAAAGATTGATTTGATTAGGTTTGTGAACTATTTTTTTTCTAAAAGAAGGCATTTTTGTAGCGAACCAAACCGATAAAAACAAATTGCCTCGGTTTGATCGAATGTTTCGAACCGTTTTATTCTCGCTCCTAATACAAGCAGTCAATCAAAGTGCTAAAAGAAAGCGGCATTAACAGCTTTTTTATAGCTTACGTACCTTGATAATCTATCCGACCACAAAAAAAATTATTACCTAGCTAAACATATATCAGAAAAATCAAAGTAATCAATCCAATAAGAGATGGAGAATGAAGAATAATAGTAAATAACGAAAGGAAAATGATTTATTTGGAAGTAGGGTTTATATAAGAAAATGGCGGATTAATGGAAAGTTTTGATGGTGTAGGAAATTATTTAGGATTAATTAGCATTGTGAAAGCACATAAAAAATCATGATCCATTATTAAAAGATTTAAAGAAAAAGAGGATGGAATGTTACTAGATTCTTCCCTAAATTAGGGACCTCTTCAAAAGCTGACTTGTCATCCAAATAAGTTTTAACTCTTTTCCCCAAAAATGAAGAGAACCCAATTTGCTTCTATATTTTGTGAGATCATTGTCAATTGTTATAAAATCTTAAATTTTAGATGAAGGCATAATTTAATATTTAATTACTCTAATTCAGTCTACGCACGGATATATTAGGAATAAGGGCATGTAAAGGAACTAGTAATTGCCCATACCTTGTCCAAAACAGGTGGTTCCCAAGGGAATCGATCCGGTTCCGTGGAGCTACCCACTCATACCGGACCTCTAATATATATAATATATTTATTTAAAAAAATTAAAAAATTAAAAAAAAATGATAACCCTAAAATTCCTAATCTAATATTCAATACCCATTGACTAAGTACTTGTCTTGTCTCACTCTCTCCTCGTCCGAGTCGTATCTCTATTTTTCACTCATGACTTCGACTCTCAAACTTAACGCCTATTGACACACAGCCTCAACTTTCAACTTTCAATATAAGCCTAAGTATTTTTTTGATCTTGCATTTAGGAATAGGGGAATTTTTTTTTTTTTTTTAATTTGGCTTGTGGGAAAATGTTGCACTAATAAGTGCGTGAAGCTTTGGTGGGACCGGTTTCATGGACCCATTCAGGGAACCGTGACCGGATCGGTGGTCCAAATAAGAAAATGGCGGATTAATGAAAAGTTTTGATAGAGTAGGAAATTATTTAGGATTAACTAGCGTTGTGAAAGCACATAAAAATCATGATCCATTATGAAAAGATTTAAAGAAAAAGATGATGGAATGTTACTAGATTCTTCCCTAAATTAGGGACCTCTTCAAAAGCTAACTGGTCATCCCAACAAGTTTTAACTCTTTTCCCTAAAAAGAGAACCCAATTTGCTTCCGTATTTCGTGGGATCATTATCAGCTGTTCCAAAAGCTTAAACTTTAGATGAAGGCATAATTTAATATTTAATTACTCTAATCCAGCCTACATGTGGAAATATTAGGAAGAGGGGTGTATGAAGGAACCAAGAATCGTCCAGATTACCCCTAGAAATAGAAGGCTTGAGAGAAACTGGGGCTTCGACCCTTCCATCTTCACTGATCGTGAGGAGAATGCGTAGATCCGGATGAAGACCAAGCTATGCGATCTTTTCTCCTTCCCTCCTTGGGTGTCTGGCCTTCGGTCCTTAGGCGGGCCGAGGTTTTGTTTAGCGTTTTCTTTTCGCTTGTGACCTGTTGGTCTTTGCTCCTTGCTTGTGTTTGTTCTTTTCTTCTTTGTAATCTTTTTGTTTCGGCTCCCTAACTCTCTCTATGCGTAGCGCCCGAGAGTGTATGTTTTGGAGCCGGTCCAGATATTGTCCAAAGCTATAATACCTTTTACCTTTACCAAAAAAAAAAAAAGAATCGTCCAGATTACCCAGAATCGATGGTTCCCAAGGAAACTGGTTTGGTTCCCAATTCCACATGTGGTACTGCCCACCTGGATCGAACTCATAATATATATATATATATATATATATATATATATATATATATATATATATATATATATAATTTAAAAAAATTCCTACAAAAAAATGTTAAAAAATGAAAATCTTAAAATCCCCAATCTAATACTCAACACTCATTGACGAGTGCTTGTCTTGTCTCACTCTCTCCTCGCTTGAGTCATATTGTTTTTTCTTACTCACGGCCTCGACTCTCAACTTTCAATATGAGCCTAATTATTTTACTAATCTCGCTATTAAGAATAGGGAGTTCTTTGTTTTTTGTTTTACTTTAGCTTGCAGGAAAACGTTGTACAAAGTGCATGAAGCTTAATGGGACATTTCCATGAACCCACTTAGGAATCGGACCGAACAGGTGGTCCATTTTCTAGGTGGATCTATGGAATCGATGGGTGGTTCTCGATTCCAAATTTTTGGAATCAGTCCTTAGTGGGCAATTATTGGTTCTAAGTGGGAACCATCCATCCAGCCCATGCTTACCCCTAATTGGGAAGGCAAATAGAGGTTTAGAAAGATTTGAATTCAAGACTTCCTACTTTGATACTATGTGAGATTTTATGGGATTATTGTGAACTATTCTAAAAGTTAGATGAAGGCGTCGCTTAGCATTTAATTATTGTAATAGACCAGAACACAAAAAAGATAAAATTGCAGAAGAAACGTGCATGAGGAAGGAAGATTGGACCATAGACATTCAGAATAGCCCTGAAAGCTCAATAAGGAGAAAGAGTTGATCACGAGGTAAAGTAAAAAAAAGAAGGAAGATGAGCTGAAAGCTAGTATAAAGATAATTAGTTTGACCTCGTACAGTTCAAATTAAAAGGCAATCTAGTTCGGTGGATGCCTCTCGGTCTTTTTAGATTGGGTGGAAACGATGCCATTCAAAAGGTAATTTATTCCCTTTGGGACGATTACTTAAATGGTTGTATAATGGCGCAAAAAATTCAATTGCATCACTCATGCCATTGAATGTTGGGGGCATATGTTGGCACCCTAAAAATATCAAGTTTGACCAAGCAAAGGACAATTTGATCAAGCAAAGGACTATGGCTTTCAATGTAATATGGACTTGGGCCAATTTTAGTGGAAGTGTTAATAGACCATTGAGACAAAGAGGAATCTCTTAACTTGGGTTGTAATGATAAGGCAAAGTCATTCACTAAAAGAAGTCAAGGGCTACTGTGAGTATTGACTGAATAATAGGACATGCAGCGTGCCAATAAGGGAAGGAGTAAATGCTATGTTGACCAACACAAATGACGACCAAACACTAGTTGAGAAACCAACAGAATTGAGTCGACGAGAGGGGAACAATTTTCTTGTGTACAATCGAGTCGATGTTAATCGACTAAATGTCAATTTAGTCAAGAAGCATTGTTGTTGACTCACAAAGTTTTACTTTAATCAAATAGATGGAAAGGATAAAAGCGAGAACAATTATTATGGCCAAACTGATATGCAAAAACGATTACCAAAGACGTCGATTGATAGTTGCAATATTTTTTTCGATCAAGCAAACATTTCTTGACCCTAGCCAATATCCAAACTAACATGTCTTTTATTTTTTTGTTTTACATTCCCCAATCTAATGGAATAGCAAGGTACTTTCCAATTTTTGCATTCTCTAAAACTCATATGCCATTTTTCTCCTCTGACTGTGGATATAATTTGTTCAAATTTATCGCTTGTCTTGATGCAAAGCTGTACTAGTTAAACATCGCAGACAAATTCTGACATTTCTTTACCTTTCCTTCTAAAAAAACAAAAATAGAATCATCAACAAACAAAAGGTGCGATAATGTAGAACAATTGTTATTTACTTTATCCATTTAATGGTGCCATACTCTATTGCTCTCTTGATCATCGCCGACATCACATAATCTACTGAGATGAATATTCTGATCGCTTTTACGCAAGAAAGGGGGTATCTAATACATCTTTTAGGTCATGAATATGACAGTGGTTCATGGTTGAGACACACTGCATTACTAGGGCTATCCATTTTTCATCAAAACCCATCTTCAATATAAATGCTTCCACGTTATCTCCTTCAACTATATTATAGGCCTTTTGCATATCAAGCTTAAAAAATAACTTCAAGTTTCTTTTTCCTTCTATAAACTCTAAATTGATGAAGTACCTCTTCTATTATCAGAATATTGTCTTCCATTTGCCTTCCACTCACAAAGGCATCCATTTTTATTAAAGTGGGCAACCAAAATTTCAGCCTATTGCCAGCACTTTTGAGATGATGTTATAAGCAAAATTGCACAAATTGCTCTAGCTTTTCAAGGTCTGAACTTTAGGGATAAGGAAGATATGAGTTTTGTCCAATTATGGATTCATCACTCTGTGTTTGAAAGAATTCATTCACGTTGTCAGCAAATCCAGCTTGATTTCCTTCCAATGATGTTAGTAGAATATCACATCTAACCCATTTGGCCTAGGTGCCTTCGTTAATCCTAGCTGATTTCTTTTTATTTTTTGTAGAGTCATCTCTGTTATGAATGACTGATTTATCTCCTGACCAATCTGATTAGAGCATTAATTAAACACTAAGTGAAATTTCTTGGTGCCCACAGAGGTGCAAGGACCACAAAAAAACTCCACTGTCATCTTTTAAGTTGACTTGGATCTCGGATCCTTGTTGCCTCTAAAGTTTTAAAGTGGAAATTCTGTTTTTGGATATTGACATTCTGCCTTTGTTAAGCAGAGCTGATTTTGTCTTTAGTGAAATCCAATTTCCCACGCCTTGCCAAACCCACAGGATTAAATACAAAACATTATCGGAACCTGAGTTTTCCTTTTAGCGTTTGTAACACGATTTCTTGATTTTTGTTATTAAGAGGAACAAAATACTTGACCTTTCTTGAGCTGCTATGGCCCTTGAGGCTTGGATTGTTGGAGGTGTGCTCAAACTCTAACAATTCCGACACAAAAGCTTCATATGTGACCTAATGGTTTATTAGAACTAGCCACCAAAGCCTATTTAGTTGAGCCTTACGATACCTAGATTGTAGTGTCAAGAAGTTGGGTTTCATCCAATTATTGGAATTCTACACTTCTTGATTTTTTAAAAAAAATTTTAAGCTGAAGTTTTAGAACCCCCTCTGATTTTAGTTCTAGAACATGGCCTTCTTTGCTTCTTGCTAAATTTGAGAATTCTACAAATTCAAGGTCAGCACTTCCCTGGAACACCATTTTCCCCTTTTTCCTCTAAGATAGAAACTTTATTTTCCTATTTGTTCGCTTGAGTTTTGACAGCGCTCAGATCCCTTCGCTCATAAGGGACAGTTTGAGTGGAGTTGGTTGATGTCTATGGTATCATTTCCTTAGGCCCTTCCTCATCACTATTTTTTGCATAAAAGATATTCCAAAAAAGATGGCTCACGAATCTTTGCTCGCACCCATTGACGAAATGATCCACCTTTGCCTTATCAAAAGGTATATTTTGCTCGATACTTGTCGTAGTGGCCAAACTTACCATAAGAGTAGCAAGTGTAGAAAACCCCCATACTTAAAATCCAGGCAGATTTTTTTCACCTTCATGCAGATTTTTTCACCTTCATGCATACCCTTTGCTTCGACCTTCACTTTTTGGTACTTTTTCTTGTGGGATATATGCACTAGAAATCTAAAAACTTTTTGCGAAAGTGCAATTCAGTTCTCAAACTTGAAAAAAATATATTTAAGTCTTAAACCTTATCAAATTGGTCCAATCGACTCATTCTACCAACATAGTTAACTTGTCTAACGAAAAATACTAACGTCAAATTTTTAAATTAATTTTTCCCTCCTACATGGAATTTTTTTCTTCTTCAAATCTTGTTTAAATTAAATGAAAAATTAATAAAGCTAAAATTTTATTTAAAAAAATACCGAAAAGAAAAGAAAAAAAAAGGTACGGCTCGTGTGAGGCCTCGCTAGCCCTAGGAAATAGCCAGCGAGGCCATATTGTGGGTGCCCACCTAGATTTGCATGGCATTGGTTGTTGCCTGAGGCTGCCAATGCTCACTAGGCTCAGGCGAGCATCGGTGTCACCCAAATTTGGGTGCCCTTGCATGGGCCCAACGATAGTCATTAGCCCTCACTTGGGGTTGGTGAGGGCTAGCAATGGTCACCGAGCCCTTCGATGATGGGTGGTGGTGGCGGCAGTAGTGCCCATTGGCAAGGCTCTACCCTACTTGCCCCCTTTTTTTCCAGTTTTGCTTTTTAAATAAAATTTGAGCTTTCTTATTTTTTAATATAATTTAAATCAGATTTGGATAACATAATTTAAAAATGCAACGTAAGAAAGAAATTAATTTTAAAATGCCACGTCAACATTTTCTGTTAGATAAGTTAATAGGTATTAGCAAAAGGATTTGATTTGATCAATTTGATAAGTTTTTGGATTTGATTGCATTTTTTACGAGTTTTAAAACTTAATTATACTTTGGCAACAAGTTTAAAGCTTTTCGTGCACATATCCCCTTTTCCTTATCTTGCCAGCAGCTCTAGGGTGGTGGGGGATTGTGGGTAGAATTGCGAAGTAGAGAGGAGGGTAAAGATTGGACCTGATCATTTGATTGACAGCCCATTACATCGGTTAAAGCCCCATTAGGCTACGTTGGCCTGTAGGGCAAAATGGATGGGCTTAGGTAGGCCTTTCCTATCATGGGCCCAACTCGCCCAACTTAACACACCTGGGCCCTACGCCCACCTGGGCCCGGTCAATTTTTGGTCCGGAGGCCCAGTCAGTTTCACATGCAAAGTTTAGTATTCCAATCACAAACAGCTAAAAGAAAATGTTTTTAGCCTAGCACGGGCCCCAGCCCACTCAAGCCCACTTATTGAGTTTGGTGAGAATCGGATTCTTGTATTTAATTGACACGTGATGCAAGTCTCACGTTGCATTACGTGGAGATGGCGCATGGGTGTAGCGGAGGGTATAGGCCACTTCTCAAAGGCTAGCAACCTTTGCTTGTCATGCATCTCAACCCTTTAACCAGGTAATCGTGTACACCGCAGCATTTGAACTTTTAACAGACGAGGTTTTACAAGCGATTCACCCATATCAAAGGTTAAGATGCCTACTTGTAATTATAGCTAGGCAAACAGCATTGGCATGACACACTCATATTTATAGTTTATGTCAATTTATGTCGGCCTAAAGTATCTCACTTTTGATTTTACATGCCAAATAATTAATTTTATATGGAAACGCGTTCATTCGTATTAATATATAAAGTTAGACGTGTCGTGTTGTGTCATGTCTTATTATATTCGAGTTGTCTCTTTATAATTCTTGTTTTATCTTGTGTAGTGCAAATGGATCATGTGCAACATTGCCAATCTTACTTGCACTCTCACCATATCTCTATCTTATGCATCCAACCTGATGAATTTTTTGAATTCTCCTTGCACCATGTCATTATTTGTTTTTTGTTTCTTTTGATTTAGGGACAAATGACAATGGAAGAAATTTTGTGAGGAAAAAATTTGTCTTGACGATTTTTTTAGATCTCATGTTGATCACAAATTATTGAAATGGACGCTGACCAACTTACATGGCATGACCAACGGTTAGTGCAGACCCATCCAATTTTTATAAGTTTTGTTAAATTATTTTAATAATTGCTAAATGCTCAATTTATCACTTGAGCACATACGACTATACGAGGTTTAGTTTCGTATTGTTTCTCGCACTTGCTTTCACCATAGAGTAGGAAACCTTGAATGTTATGTCCAAGAATAATCAAACATCACTTAGACAACCCAACCCAAAATATATCTGTTTTGCGAGTATTAAATTTCCTCTGATATCATTTGTTGGAATGTCATAGAGTAAGCGAGAACTACAATCTAAATAGGATGATACCCTGGATAAATCTATCATGATGAACTTTGCCCATTCAAAGTATACCTTCATATGTATAGTATATAGGGTTAATACCCTGAAAAATCCCAAATTGGTACACCTATGACAAATTTATCCCAAACTATTTTTTTGACCATAAAAAAGCCCAAACGGGTACACTTGTGATAATTTACCCCGATTGACCATAAAAAACTATAAACCGGTACATTTATGATAAATTTACCCCAAACTAATTTACTCGATTGCAAAAACCCAAAATTGATAAATTTGTGACAAATATACCATTTGCTAAATTGAATTAATACCACAAAAAAATCACAAAAATTGTAAACTTGTGACAAACGGATCGTAAAATCTCAAATTGGTATACCAGTAAATTGTCACGTGCCATTTAACTTAATAATTTAACAATAAAATTTAACGAAAACTAACAGAGAGTAAATTTGTCACAAGTGTATCAGTTTGGGGTAAATTTGTCAAAGGTATACCAATTTGGGATTTTTAGTGGTCAAAAAAAATAATTTAGGGTAAATTTGTTACGATGTACTGGTTTGGGGTTTTTTAGAGTATTAACCCTAGTATATATGAACAAAACAGGAAATTTCATATATCACCACAATAGGAAAAAAAAAAAACGATTCAAGAAATTGAAGACATTAGAATTGGGCTTCAAAAGAAACACTCACCGAGTTCCTTTGTGCCCAATAAAACATTCCGATCAGGCTTAATGGGAAAGAAGTTGCGAGTCACCACTACTGCCGCAGATGAGATCGGGATGTTCTCGGACACAATATCTTGCAAGTCCCACTTCACGGTCCTTTGCAAGGTTGCTCGGGGCACAAGCAACGTGGTGGCTTGAGTTTCTACTAGAAAGTTTTGGCAATAGGCTCTCTTTTTCTTTATGTTGGTTCGTGACCGGTGAAATCAAAACAATAAAGCGATTAGAGCTCAAGTGTTTCTCTTGTTCTGAAGTGGTAAGATTTTCTTTTTCGCTTGGATTGTATCTGACTCGACACTAATTGAGGAGATGCAATTGGTTCACTTTATTGGGATTTTATTTCGTCATTTAATAGTGTATCCTTTTAAGTTGTAATTTGCTGCAATGCTAGATTGTGGTGCCCTAATCCCTCCGAGCTGTGAACTTTCATGGAAGCCCTCTTAAAGCATCCAGGTCTTTTTTCCCCTTCAAGCACAGTCGACAGAACAAAAGTGATCAACGAAAGCTGCCGCATCACTAACATCGTACGGACCCAAGCACATCCGGACCCAAGCACATTCCACTTTTGGCGTGAAGGCAGTGCATGACGATGATCCTCCCATCATAACCTTCTGTAACATTGTTCCTCTTAAGTGCCCCTTTCAGAGTTTAATTGGTTGATCAAATCGATTAAGTGCCCCGTGTTCTACATCTATGTCTCATGAATTGGTTCACTCACTTAAGTGTTAGAAATTTGAAAAATCAATCATTCAAGTATTACAAATTTGAGAAATCGATTACTTAAGCACATTACGCTCGGTCGAAAAGCCACGTCTTGATTGGCCAATTAGAGTAATGATTGGTTTTCCCTTATTCCCAGTGGAGCCTCAAGATCTATCAAGGTGGACGTACGCGCGTGTTGCAGCACGTTCTCCGACCTTTGGGACAAGGGCTTGAAGCTTTTATTGCCATGACACCCCACAAGAGCAGAAGTTTGTTGAGAGAAGCTTCTTGCATCCACCAGTAAAAAGCGCAAAACTCAATTGCTATTCGCGGAAAGCGAAAGCTGATTTTGATGGATCGAGTCGATCGATTCATGAACGTCACCTGATTAGTACCCTGAGTCCAAACAAGAATCGTGCTGCGAAAAAGACAATCAGATTTCTCGTTACTTTTTCTGGTACCCTTGACCCCTCCACTCATGCTGCTGTCGCTAGTTTGAGCTCCTCCTATGTTCCCTCCCTCTTACCCGCTTTTTGTCCCCTTCTATCCTCTTTGTCCTCTTACACTCTATCCTCCTCTCTCCGCCTATAAATATAACGGCAGACCACCACCCTCGCAACCCTCACTCTCTTCATACACACACTGTGGCAATGGGAGGATCAAGCTCAGCCTCACCCCTTTCCAACTTCCCCAAAGTCCTCGGCAGTTGCCCCAGCAGCTCCTCCTCCTCTCCAATCCAGAATGCCAACATGGTGACACCCCAGGAGTATGAGCCCCCAGTGATAGACCTGAGTCAGTCGTGTGCAGAGGCCATATACTGGGCCGCCAAAGAATGGGGACTCTTCCAGGTGGTGAACCATGGGATCTGCAGGGAGCTGCTTGGGAAGATGAGGGGGGAGCAGGTTAAGCTGTTCAACAACTCCTCCCGCACCTCCCCTGCCCAGTTCTCCCGGCCTGAGGCCTTCCATGTCCCCCTCGCGAACATTTATGCCTGCTCTTGCTACGGCCAATTCGCCTCTCTCGGAGGAGTGATGATGGAGTTGGCCCCCGTCATGTCTAGAATAGCCAGGACGCTGGCAGGGGTCCTAGCGAAGAACCTTGGGCATCGGGGCTGCAGCACGTTCAATGAGAGCACGTGTTTCCTCCGGCTGAACCACTACCCGGTGTGCCCGCTCTCGCCAGAGACGTTCCGGCCTGTGCCCCATGCGGACAGTGATTTCCTGACCATTCTCTACCCGGACCAGGTAGGAGGCATCCGGCTCCACAAGGACTCCCGATGGGTCGTGTTCAAGCCCAACCGTGACGCTCTCATCGTCAGCATCGGAGACCTTCTTCAGGTAACGAAAAAAAGAAAGCACAAACTCAAAACAATGATTATCCAATCAATGCGCCGAACAGCGATGCAGGCGTGGAGCAATGACGTGTACAGGAGTGTGGAGCAAAAGGTGCAGACAAACAGCGAGGTGGAGAGATACTCCGTTGCTTTCTCCCTCTGCCCTTCGCCCGATTCTCAGATCGGGAGCTGCAGAAAGCCTTCCGTCTACAATTTAATCTTGATTATGGAAACAAAAACAAAAAAAACAGTGGTAAATCGTCTAAAAAGAAAACTGAATTTTCAAAACAGTTTTGTGGAGGAACCGCAAGGCATTGTGGGGGGGGCTGATGGTGTTATGGAATGAGGAAATGGTGGTGGAAGTGGAGTTTAGTTATCAAGAAATGATAAATTTGACATGTTTTGATTATGAGAGTAACATAAAAATGCGGCTAAGTTGTATACATGCTCCAAATATATATGGAAAGAGACTACAGCTGTGGGAGAAATTGAGACAGATTGCATCTTCTAATACACTCCCATGAGTGTGCATGGGAGACTTCAATGAAATACTTTATTATTAGGAGAAAATGGGAAGAAGAATGGTAGAAAGATCTAGAATGCAGGCGTTTCAAAATTACATCCATGACTGTTCGTTAATGGAAATTGACTGTAAATGGTGTGATTTGCCTGGTCTAATAACAGAGAAGGGGCTGATCTGGTTCAGGAGAAACTGGATAGAGTATTCTGCTCGATGGATTGGCGGGTTATGTTCCCAGAGGCTGAAGCTTTTGCCCTACCAGCTGTGGGGTCTAATCATAGTCCACTCCTTGTGGTAAGCAGTGCTGAATCTGTCAAGAAACAAAAAGATTTTAACTTTGAAGCTTTTTGGGTTGAAGATGGTGAATGTAGGGAGATAGTTAAAAATGCATGGCAATCTCAACCTTACATCCAAAGAGGCTTGAGAGACAAATTACTTTATACCAGCCAAGCATTAAAAACATGGAGCAAAAAAGAAATTTCCTAACAATAATACCCATATTACAGCACTGAAAGAAGGAGCTCCAATCCATCACCAACAGTCACGGGAGTTATCAATACACAAGCAAAATCAAGAGTATAAAAGAAGAGTTGGAAACTTTATGGCGCAGAGAGGAAATGTATTGGGGTTTGAAATCAAAGATCAATAGGCTTCGTTGGGAAGACAAAAATACGAAATATTTCCATGCAACAATGATCCAACGGAGACAAAATAAAATAAAATTAATATGCTGAAAAATGCAGAAAATCAATGGGTCAGAGGAAAACAGCAACTTCAGCACCTCACCATATCTTTTTCAAGGAGCTATATGCCTTGTGGAGGAACCGCAAGGCATTGTGGGGGGGTGGTGACGGTGTTATAGAATGAGGAAATGGTGGTGGAAGTGGAGTTTAGTTATCAAGAAATGATAAATTTGACATGTTTTGATTATGAGAGTAACATAAAAATGCGGCTAAGTTGTATACATGCTCCAAATATATATGGAAAGAGACTACAAATTTGTGGGAGAAATTGAGACAGATTGCATCTTCTAATACACTCCCATGAGTGTGCATGGGAGACTTCAATGAAATACTTTATTATTAGGAGAAAATGGGAAGAAGAATGGTAGAAAGATCTAGAATGCAGGTGTTTCAAAATTGCATCGATGACTGTTCGTTAATGGAAATTGACTGTAAATGGTGTGATTTACCTGGTCTAATAACGAGAGAAGGGGCTGATCTGGTTCAGAGAAACTGGATAGAGTATTTCGCTCGATGGATTGGCGGGTTATGTTCCTGCAGGCTGAAGCTTTTGCCCTACCAGCTGTGGGGTCTAATCATAGTCCACTCCTTGTGGTAAGCGGTGCTGAATCTGTCAAGAAACAAAAAGATTTTAACTTTGAAGCTTTTTGGGTTGAAGATGGTGAATGTAGGGAGATAGTTAAAAATGCATGGCAATCTCAACCTTACATCCAAAGAGGCTTGAGAGACAAATTACTTTATACCAGCCAAGCATTAAAAACATGGAGCAAAAAGAAATTTCCTAACAATAATACCCATATTACAGCCTGAAAGAAGGAGCTCCAATCCATCACCAACAAATCACGGGAGTTATCAATACACAAGCAAAATCAAGAGTATAAAAGAAGAGTTGGAAACTTTATGGCGCGAGAGGAAATGTATTGGGGTTTGGAATCGAGATCAATTGGCTTCGTTGGGAAGACAAAAATACGAAATATTTCCATGCAACAATGATCCAACGGAGACAAAATAAAATAAAATTAATATGCTGAAAAATGCAGAAAATCAATGGGTCGAGGAAAACAGCAACTTCAGCACCTCACCATATCTTTTTCAAGGAGCTATATACCTCGGTAGGTCCTCGCAACTAAACTCCTGTACTAGATCAATATCCTACTTTAACCGGAAATGATATAAATGACTGTTTAGTGACGGAAGTAACTATGGAAGAAATTCGTACTGTTGTTTTCCAACTAGGAGCTCAGAAAGCACCTGGTCCAGATGGTTTAAACGGACTTTTTTATTGGCATCACTGGGATATAATCAGCCCCGATGTCTTAAAGGAAGTTCGAGGTTCTTTTTTCTATCAGGGGTTTTGGATCCAGCCCTTAACAAAACGCATATTACTTTAATCCCAAAGGTTCCCCACCTAGAGAAACTTGATCAATATCACCCTATCAGCCTATGCAATTTTGCCTATAAAATTATTGCAAAAATCTTGGCAAACAGACTGAAAAGATGGCTGCCTATGCTGATTTTAGAAGAGCAAAGTGCCTTTATTAGTGGTAGACAGATTCAAGACAATATTTATATCGTACAAGAGGTGTTGCATCAACTGAGAAAGAGGAAAAGGAACAAGCATTTCCAAGCGGTGCTAAAACTTGACATGAAGAAAGCTTACGATAGGATTGAATGGGATTATCTAGAAGGTTGCTTGCTGAAAATGGGGTTCTGTGCTCAATGGGTTCATTAGATAATGCAGTATGTTACCACAGTCACATTTAATATCAAACTCAATGGGGAACCTCTTCCTGCTTTCGCTCCCACCAGAGGCATTTGACAATGAGATCCGCTCTCACCCTACCTATTTATTTTGGTAGCAAACAGTTTATCAACTTTGATGGGAAATGCGCTACAAGAAGGCAACATCAAGGGAGTCAAGTTGAATAGATTCTGCCATACTTTAACTCATTTGTTATTTGCAGATGACTCGGTTTTTTTCTTAGACGGATCTATCCAGGAATGTCAAAACGTTGCAGCTGTCATCAACCAATATTGTTATGTTTCAGGACAAGCTGTTAACTTAAATAAATCAGGGATCCTCTTTAGTAAAGACTGTCCACCTTTATTAAAGGACAATATGAAGAGAGAACTAAGGGTACCAAAGCTAGAACGATCAGGAAAGTACCTGGGAATCCCATCTAATTGGGGAGCATCAAAGAGGCAAGTGTTTGAGTGGATTCTGAATCGGATCAACATGAAATTATAGGGCTAGAAAGAGCAACTTATATCAAAAGCTGGTAAAGAAACTCTCCTGAAAGTAGTGGTGCAGGCGGTACCACAATATGCCATGTCAGTTTTTAAAATCCCAGTGTCAATTTGTAAGGCCATAGAGAAAAAAATAGCAAATTTTTGGTGGAAAAACAGTGATTCAAATGCTAGTTTGCATTGGAAATGATGGGAAATCATGAAGATGAGGAAAGATAGAGGAGGAATGGGTTTCGAGATTTACTCACTTTGTCAACAAAGCCTTATTGGGGAAGCAAGCTTGGAGGATGGTTAAAAATTCAAACGCGTTATGGAGTAAACTTACGAAAGGACCGTATTTCAACCGTTCAGATCTACGGCATGCTAATACTGGTTGTAATCCTTAATGTGGATGGAAAAGTTTGCTTATTGGAAGAGAGGCTCTTGCAGATTCAATCAGATGGTCGATAGGAAATGGAGAATCTGTTAATATTAGAACAGACAAATGGCTGAAAAGAGGCTTAATAGGAGGGCCGGCAAATAGAAATGATCCCAAGAAAGTTTCGAGCTTATCCTATCGGGAACTCAAAAGTGGAATGAACCGCTGCTAAGAAATCTCTTTGATGATCAGACTACGTAGGAAATCCTTGCAATACCAATAAACGGTCATTTTTTCAGTGATGAATTTCTATGGACGGGCACAAAACATAGGTCATTTACAGTCAAGAACGGTTATAACTTGCTAAGAGATACCACCACAAAAAACAAGGCAAATGAGCACCCCTCCTCTTCATATCAAACTCCAATAGCATTATGGAATGTAATTTGGCATATGAAAATCAGCCCAAAAGTGAAGTTATTTGTATGGCAAGCTTGCCAAAATGCATTACCAACCAAGGAAAATCTATGAAAAAGAAAGATCTTACCTGATCCGCTATGTGATATCCGTAAAACCAAGGTGGAAACGGCCCGAACACACCCTTCTTCTCTCCGTCCATGGGTTGCTGGAGTATGGAATCGCCAGGAAACTAACCTGCAAATTAATGCACAAGAAGTTAAATGAATAGATGACTGGTTGGTCAAATTTGCAAGCAAGGAACCGCACCTCCCTTCTCTGGAAACAATCGGCAATCTCCTGTGGCAGGTATGGAAGGAGCGCAACAATTTTATCTTCCGAGGAACAAAACCAGAAGTTTGCAAAGTAATAGATCTAGCAAAATCTCAGCAAAACAGCTACCAAAAATGGGGATGTGGAGATGAACCAGCTGAAAAAACTGAAGAAACGAAGAACCCACCTACAGCGAGCCCAGAAGACCAGCTACCTCAAGCCGAACATCGACGGGTATTTGGGGGAAGAATTGACGAAGGGAGCGGTGGCTGCGTCGTTCGGTACTCCTCCGGCACTCTCTTAAACGGCTTCATGAAGACAAGTATGGGTGGAATCGATTCTTTAGGTTGAAACCCTAGGGTTCTCGAAGCCCTAAAATTTCTAAAGGAGAAAGCACTTGAGGAAGCTGTCAGAGAAACGACAAACTTGTGGTTGACGACTTGAAGCACGAACAGCAACTACGAGTCAAACACACGTGGGGTGTTGAAGGAGTGCCACTTACGCTTGCTTCAACAGATGCCGCGAGTGGGCCTGGCCCACTATCCACGCTTTGCCAACTCGGTGGCCGGGCGGGCCGCTTGCCACCAACGAACGAAGACACTTCCCCGAATTGGCGGGCCTCCCTCCCCTAGGCCTTTGGGCTCTCCTATGTGTTGATGCCCCGCAGTGGGCCTTCGCGTTTTTCCGCCTATGAAATAAATAAACTTTTCCTTTCGACAAAAAAAGAAAAAGAAAAAGAAAAGCAGTCCCGCACAAATCAACAAAATAATTATCTTTCAATTTTCTTTTATGTTCTCAAGTCGTGCGATCGATTAAGTTCCGACATAGTTTGTTTGCATCCTATTACATAATCGAGTCAGTAATTTTTGGATCTTGCTGTTGATTGGGAATTGTACTGCTTTATTTGAATATAATAAATCAATTTCCTTTCACGTGAGCTATCCTTTGTTTGGAATTAGTACGGAACCTTGTCTCCTTGAATTACTTTTGATGAAAGATATTACATTATGGGAATGATTCCAGTGAAATCCCAACAATGAATTGTTTCGCCATTCAATGGTGGATCTTTTTTCAATTTCTAATTTGCTACAATGCTAAAATTTTATGGAAGCCCTTAAAGCA